>JAJPUD010012275.1:15925-50144 GCA_023553655.1 Myrmecobius fasciatus
AATTCCCTTGAAATTCTTGACCTTTTGTTTTTCCAGACGAATTTTGTCATTTTTTCTAGTTCAGTTAAATAATCTCTTGGGAGTTTGATTGGTATAGCACTAAATAGATAGATTAGTTTGGGTAGTATTGCCATCTTTATTATATTCGCTCGACCTATCCAAGAGCACTTGATGTTTTTCCAATTGTTTAGATCTGACTTTATAAAACATAGGATTTGGAGTGAAGAAGACCTTAGTTAACACCCTTCTGAAAGCTAGTGGTTATGAGACCATAAACAAATTCCTTGACCTTTAGGAAACTTCCGCTGCTCTCTGAGCAGAGACTCAATCAGAATTTTTTGAATATCACTGGCTGTCATGATTTTGATAGTTTATAAATAGAAATATGTATGCATTTTGTCTCCCTCTTGTTTTATTTTTCATATGTGAACAAATTTGTTTGCAATGTTTTAAATGTTGTTGAAATAATAAAAGATAAATATCACCTCTTTTCTTACCAAATAATCCTACCCAATTAGAATAGCAAGAAAATTAAAAAAAAACTCACTTCATTGTTTATTTCTCAAACTCCTAGTGTTCATATTTTTGGGGAATTCTAAAATCATTTACTAGACAGCTAATTTTGCTTCTCTCAGGCTTGTTCTTAAAAGTATTTGTTACATTTGAGGATAGAGAAAAATGAATGATTGTGGTTCATTTCTAACAAGCTTCCTTTAAAGATTATTGAGTTGCCTTATGATTTATTTTGCAGGGAGGGGGCATATTATGTTTCTGTCAAACTTTATCCCTAATTATTTATTATAATAGTTACTAACTGTGAGGTTATGCCTAGGCTAAAGACTTCCATTTGCCAAGCATAGGTTTAATCACAGATCATAATTGGCATTAATGAGTCCTCTGTAAAAAGATGGGATATGACCACAGGTTCAGCACTGGTCCAGGTCAGTGCATTTATTAGTCATTGCCATCTGGAATAGAAACTGCCAGCTGTGCAATGAATTAGCCAAGCTTATTGCTGGTATTCTTCCATTGTTGATGGGCAGGTGTCCTCATTTCACTTTTTAGATTGTGATTAGATTGACTGACTGATGTTGTTATCTGGACTCCACACTATCAGTTCTGAATCTTCACCTGTGGGAAATTCATTTAATAGATTATTTTTAAGACAGTGCTAGGAGGAAGATTGGAACATAGTGCCCAGAAAATCATTAATGCCATAGAAATGTAAGATTTTATTTTTAGACTCTTGCATGAATGAGTTGATTGAAATGTTCTGGAACACAGCTAAGGCTTAAAGGTTCATAGTAGATATGTCACAATCTAAGAATTTATCAAACATTCCATGATCTTTTTTTCCCTACTGTATTATCCTTTTTTATCTTAGATTTGAGAACATAATTGTTCCCTCCACTCCCCACTGGATAGAATCTTCCTCTTCTCTTTGAAATGAGCTTTCTATTAAAAAGATATTTATGTGAGATGTGAAAATCAACAATTTACTCTATAGTCAAAGAGTACATTCTTTTCTATTTAAACTCCCTTCCCATTAACTGCTTATAACCTAGTGCTATGATTTGTGCCATGCCAGTTTCATTGGAATGCTACCTTCCAATAGCATTGTCATGAGTATCTAAATATTGTAGATAAACAATAATACTATATTCTGGGAAAGGTAAAGAAAATTTGCTCTTTTGGAGTTTAAAATCCCAAAATAAATTATAGTAACAAGGATAGAAATATTAAGAACTTAAATACATAAAAATATGTTTGAGCAGCAACAAGATGAAGCAGAGAGAACATTGACATTCTCTTACCGTTGTGACCCTTTACAAATCACTTAACTTATTTGAACCTCAGTTGCTCATTTATAAAATAGGGCCAGACATATTATAGTATTATACTATTGCACTATTATTGTACTCTTGTACTATTTCTCAGGATTATTGTCCTTGACAAACTTTAATTTGCTATGTGCAATAAACAGTTCTCAAAAGTTTTGCAAATGAATAATAACAATATGAAAGAAAGCCCCAGATCCCTAATCATAAGAGAAATGCCTCAAAAACAAGCCTGAGATTTCACCTCATATCAAGCAAATTGGTAAAAGTGGCAAAATAAAGAAAAAAAGTATATGCTGGAGGGATTATAGGAAAATAGGCATATTGTTGCATATTTGATAGATATGTAAATTATCAAAACTGTTTTGGGAAGCAATTTGGAATTGTGCCAATTCAGTGACTAAAATGTCTATACCTTTTGATTTGGAGAATGCAGTGTTAGCCTTATTACCCAAGGGAACTATCATTAAGAAGAAAGTTCCCAAATGTACCAAAAATTATAGCAAAACTTTTCATATTAGTAAAGAATTGGAAACAAAGTATTTACTCACTGATTAGGGAATGGCTAAGCAAATTGCGGCATCTTTATATAATGAAATATTACTGTGCTGTAAGAAATGATGAGTATGATGAATTCAGAGAACTATGGAAAGTATCATCTGAGATACTGCAGTACTTTACCATTTCCTTCTCCCTCATTTTACAAATGAAAAAAGAAAAGGAAACAAAGAACTTAGCATAGATAACCAGCTAATAAGTATCTGAGATCACATTTGAACTCAGTACTCTAGGCTGAGTGTCCTACTCATTGTATTCCTTAGCCATTCTCCTTCTTTGTCTTCTTCATTACAATCACATGGTTTCAAAAAAAAGATCTGAAAAGATATCCTATCCTGTTTTGCTTAGGTGGGAGATCTATTAGCAAGAAACATGTACATGGAATACATTTTCAGAATCATTTGTTTGAACTGATTGGTTTGGCAAGGCTTTTGTTATTCTTCCTTTTTTTGAGAATATAATATAATAATTTTATCTAAAATATAATCTGAAACTTAGAAATATAATTTTTACATTGGATAACTTTTTTTTTTTGGAAATGGGAGAGGAGAAGATGTACTGAGAAAAATTCTAGTGAGAAACACAAAGAAAAGAACATTGCAAAACTATATTAAGAATCATTCCCTAAAAAAGAAATATGAGAAAATGTCTTCCTTTACTGTGCTGTAGAGGTAGCATGTCTACAGTTTTGAAACATTTCATACATTTTTATATTTTTTGGGGGGAGGGGCTATTGATTTTTTTTGATTGTTCTCTTCTTACTTCTGGTTTTTTTTTTGTTTGTACACACATATAGTAATATTGGATGATTGTGAAGAGAAAAAAGAAGGGATATAAGGAAAAATTGAATTATAAATAAATTTATTTAAATATTTTCCAAATAGTATGCATTACTTATTATTATTATAGTTGTCATTATTACCATTTATATTAAGTCTAGTTATATAGGCATATATATATTAATAAATATTTTTGACAGCCAAGTTAGTTGTAACTATCCCAAATATCCCATAATAGTCAAACCAGCTTTTAAATATTAATGTAGTTTTTAATTGCAAAATAAGCTCTCAGCACAATCATCAAGTAGTAAGCAAAAACAATATTTAACTATCTCATAACTTTGTAAGGAAAATTCATTATGAACCAAAAAGCACTGCTGAGTCATCACTGATATCTTCTTTTTTTCTTGCTTTTTCTTTTTTTCTTCATTTTCTTATCTTTGTTCCCCTCCCACCTCTTCTTATCTCTTATCATCATCATCATCATCATCATCATCATCATCATCATCATTTAGTCTTTAATTCAAGGCAAAAATGTCCACTCCCCTACTTTTTTTTTCTGGGAACCATAATGCTGTTTGTGTTGATGGGCTACACAAACAGGGACAAGAAGGGATATGATTAAAAATGCTCCATTTAGACTTCCATTTCATGTGCTAGTAAAACATGAAACATGTTTGCTGATGACATCATAGTCATCTCACTATTGTAAGAAATGTGTCCAACAGTATTTTAGAGTTTAATAAGATTATTTAGTCCATGATCCTCATTTTTCATTTTACAGATTAAATATTTCACCTTTCTCTTTTCTAGTATGTAAGTATGCACATACATATATGTGTTTTTAAAGACTTTTGTTGGTGATGAGGAAAGGGGAAGAACATGTCTAGGCCTATGATTTCATTAATGTCATGAACTCTTGGTGAGGAAACTACCTTTATCAAAATAATCTGACACACACTATCAGCAATGTCTAGCCTCAGAGTATAAGTCTATATGAACAAAATTTTTTGTACAGGTATATAGAATGAAAAATAATAAATAACACATATGTGTATATGTGTATCTGTTTAAAACAATTTATGATCACAATGACTTGGGGAGCATTCTCTCAGAAGGCAATGTTACTTGTGATTTATCCTTTGTCTCAACTTCTTTTCTTTATTCTGGAAATATTTTTAAAGTTTCACCTACTTACACTGAGATATGTTTTTTTAATCATTTGTAGGTGGTTTCTTTTGTTTTGCAAAAAAATAAAGAAAAATATAATTAGATTTCACTGCCATAACAAATTGCAAAATCTTCCTACTAAGTAGCTCATATGAAAATAAATCACCCAATGATTATAAATCATGTATATTAAACACTAACTTTAATAAAAAGGCTCATTACAATCCAGCTTCTGGAGCTAGTCACTGAACCAATTTTCATCCCATCATCAATTTTGTTGGGGACCCTTAATAGTGTCATGAAGCTACACTTCATTGTTAAGGCCAACTAAAGTAAAGACTTATTCAATCTTCTGAGCAGCCCAAATGAACAGTGTAGGCAATGTGTGATCATTTAATTGCCCTAGTTGATTTGGTCTTGCTAATCCTAAAAGAGAAGGGTGACATAATGAAAAGCTCTAGAATGATGCAATGTTTTATTAAGTATTATATAGCTCATCCTATTCATTAATTCTCCCTTGTACCTTCACTTAGGGTAAAGACAGCATTTCCTACATTTTTATCTTATATGGTATCAGCCCACAGAATATATTAAATTTTTTTGGGGGGAGGAAAAAATTATAGTGAGAAGAATGAGAGACCAGAATTTTACAAATCCTTAAATAAAATAACTGTCCAGGAAGCAATCCTATGTTTTCTAAAAAAAAGTAAATTTTGGAATGGGACTTTAGTCAGAATATTGCCACTCACAGTAAAAGAAATAGCAGCAAAAATAGTTCTTTATTAAGTTCAGTTACCGAACAATAATCTCCATTCAGCAGGAACCAAAAAGCAAAGTCAATTAACAGGTATTTAGTTAGAACTTTTTATATTTTACTATCCTCTGCAAACCCTGCAATCCAACAAGGACTTTTTGCTGTTCCATGAATATGCCATCCTTTCTCCTGATAGGATTTTCACTGGCTATCCCCCATATCAAGAATTATCTTCCTCTTCATC
The DNA here is from genome assembly GCA_023553655.1 of Myrmecobius fasciatus. Taxonomy (NCBI): domain Eukaryota; kingdom Metazoa; phylum Chordata; class Mammalia; order Dasyuromorphia; family Myrmecobiidae; genus Myrmecobius; species Myrmecobius fasciatus. Next base: position 21,269 of record JAJPUD010012275.1, read on the forward strand.
TTTGCTTCCTGGTTTCCTTCAAGTGTCATCCCATCTTGTACCAGGAATTGAGCTAGGTGCTGAACACATGAAGTAAAAAAGAAGCAGTCCTTGCTCTCAAGAAGCTTGCATTCCATTAGGGAAGACTATATATATATATATATATATATATATATATATATATATATATATATATATATGCATATTAGTAAACAACAGAAAGCATTTATTAAGCAGGTACTATGTGCCAGACACTATACTAAGAACTGGAGATAAAAAGAAAAAGCAAAAAATTGTTTCTTCTCTCAAGAAGCCCCTGTTCTATTCAGGAGACAACATGAAAGGACTATTCACATCCAAGAGAGCTACAGAATACATGAGAGGTAAGCTAAGAGGGGGAGCTGGTAAAGACTTCCTATAGGAAGTGAGAATTGAGGTGAGACTTGAAGGAAGTCAGGGAATTCAGCAGGTGAAGATGAGGATAGAGGGAATTCCTAGCATGGGGGGAATAGCCAATGAAAATTCATAGAGTTGAGAAATGGAGTGTCTTGGAGAAATAGCAGAGTCAGAGTTATTGGATCATAGAATATGTGAAAGGCAGTGAAGTCTAAGGAAGATTGAAAGGAGTTGGCTTAAAAGGCAAATATGGACTTTGTATTTATTTAATTCTGGAGCTAATAGTAAGCCACCGAATTTTGTTAAATTTGTTAAGTAAAAAATGTAGGTGACATAGTCATACCTGTACATTACGAGGATCACTTTGTTAACTGAGTGATGGATGGACAGAAGTGGGAAGAAACTTGAAGCTGGTAGACCAACTAGAAAATACTGTAAGAGTCTAGGCATGATATGACAAGAGTTTTCACCATATTTTTGATTGTATTACAGAAGAGAAGGAGGGAACACGAGAGTTGTCTAAAGGTAGAATAGAGAGGCCTTGGGAAGAGATAGATGTAAAGAGAGGGAGTGAGTGAGAGTGAAAAGATGAAAATGATATTTAGTTTGACTAAATATTACTGAGAGGTTGTTGCTATCCTCAACATTAATGGGGAAGATCAGAAGAAGCAAGGGTTTTTTAAGGGGGAAACTTAGATAGATAGATGATAGAGAGATGAGAGATAAATATATGAGAGATAGATAGATGGTAGATAGATGATAGTATATTTCTGAAGTGTGCAACCTAGAAATAAAATAGGAAATCAGCCTCAAAGTAGAGTGAAGCACTTCTCTTGAAAACATCCATAAAGCTCTTCCCTAGAGTCCAAGCTGATGCTTCCTATTTTTCTGAGGAGGAGTGCTAAGAATAAAAGCAGTCCTTGCTGGCTGACTTCAGCCCAGTCACACATTTTTCTGAAGCACTTTCACATATATGACCTTGCTTCAATTCAGAGGCAAGATCATAGGATCATCTAAGCACTTAGAGCTTAAAGGGAATTGAGATACTATCCAATCCAAGTTCTTTATTTTACAGATAAGAAAACTGAAGGCCATTGAGTTGAGTGATTTGCCCAAGGTTGTACAGTTTAGTAGGTATCTGAGGTGAGATTTGAACCCAGACCCTGTGACTCTAGAACCAGTACTTTTCCCATTGTACTTTGCAAAAAATAATCATTAATTAAGTGCTTGTTAGGTGCAAAGAGCATTGCAAAGTCTGACTCCAAGTCTTCATTTTTGTTTAGAGATAACTGAGACCTTGAAGATCCTGAGTAGAGTTTATACATTAGCTATTACTTTATAGAAGAAAGGCTTTGAATTTAGCCCTAGCAAGAGACTTTGTTATCTCAGGATGACTGTAATTCAGTACAGAAAGACTCATTGTCAGTAAGTTGATTAGTAAATGATGCATTCTTTCACCATTTCCATTGATGAAAGAAAGAAAAAAAAACCTTGTTCTCTTCTCAAATGATTGTGGAGTCCTAAGAATGACATTTTCTATAAAAATAAATTTATCCTTTGTTAGCTCAAGTCTAAGATCTTTGTCCAATGACCAAGTCATCAACAAAGTACAAGAGGAACTGAATAAAATCAATAGTATAATGATAAAAAAAAGCAGAAGAAAAAAAAAAGAAGTGGCATATAAGTAAATGACTGATTCTTTTTGGAGAGATAAGCAAAGGATTTAGTTTCACACTGCACTCAAAAAATAAGATACATTATTTTATGAGTCATTTGGTTATTACATTTCCAAATTCTTATGACAATTGTAAACATGAAGATCAATTACAGCTTTTGCTCCAACATTAGCTATTGAAAGTAATAATCCTGGAGGTAAGCAGGGCTAATGTTCTTGTCTGTATAATGTTCCATTATACAGAGAAATTGGAGGCTCATAAGGATTGTATATTGCCCAATATCATCATTTGGTATCTCTAGTATTTATTTCTTCCTTACCGTTATGCTTTCTATATTGTGAAAGTTAAGGGTGTGTTACCTCCACAATCTGGAAAATCTGGGTGAATTTTTTTGGCCCTTCCTTCATAGCAGAAAAGATGTCTGAAATTTTTCTTTTACTTTTACTTTCATTATTGTAAAATCTGTGTTAAATATTTAGTCATGGGTTCTGTCATCTGCTGGCCTTTGCATGTCACCTATAGCTTTTGCAAAACTCCCCATATTTTCTATTAATTTCTTATGCCAACCTATGTTATATTGAAGCCACAATGAGAAAAGTCATGATGTAGAAGAGAACACTATTCTCTGAGGTGCAGAAAAAGCAAGAAAAATCTAGAAATACTTGGAATTTTGCAGTTCTGTATGAATGTAAAATAGGTTTTCTTTTCATTTGTGAGGCTCTGTCCTTTGGGTATTAAGGATGCTTTCTAATGCATGTTTTGGAACTGAACCAAGGTATTCTTCAAGGCACGTATGTAGGTTATAGCGGATAGGGAGGATGATGTTGCACATAACATAGGTTGCCTCCAGTGACTTTACTCACTTTAAATAAATGCAGATTTCTTATGCACAATAGTCCAGCTGTTGAATGTTAGACTGACCCCAGTAAGGCTTCCCCCCACCTAACCTGCAGGTGATTTCAGTATCTGCAAGAGAGCATCTGCTTAGACAGGAGAGCTGGGGAAAAGACAAGAGAGCATCCACAAAATGTTAATAGTATATTCAGAGATGAGATTTCCAAATCTTGTCTGCAGTCTACTTGACTGTAAAGTTATGTTAAAAAAACCCGGTAATTTTATCATTTGAAACCTATAGTTTTAATATTAATTTAGTCTATATTTATAATGATTGCTAGAATTCACATAATCCTTTAAGATTTGCAAAATATTTTGCAAATACTACCTTATTTGATGCTCTCAACAATATTGGAAGGTAGGTGCTATTATCATTCTCATTTTATGTATGAGGAAAATGAGGCAAAGTTAAGCAAAGGTTCACAAAGCTAGCAAATGTATGAGGCCAAGTTTGTACTCAAGTTTTCTAAATTTGGATTCAAAAACTCCATCTACTCTATCATCTAGGGGTTTAATATTTCACTTTAAAGTTTCCTAAGTGCTCCGCAAACCATTATCTCAGCATTTTACATATGGGGACACTAAGACTAATAGAAGTAAATGTCTGAGGCAGGCAGGATTCAAACTCAGGTCTTCCTGATACTGAAATTAGCACTTATTCTACTTATTTCTGGAAGAGTAGTGTTATTACTTTTTTATGACATTGACACAGTTTCTAGTACCTTTTGATTGTACATTTTTGTTAATGACTTACCTTATATCTTATAATGTACAGTCTTATTGGCAGTGACTTCTTTGTTTTGTCCATTCACTAATTTTGCAAAAAAAAAAAAGAAAAGAAAAGAAAAATATTTTTGATCCTCTTGGATTTAGTATATTAGTGACTCCCTCTCCTTAAGTAACATAATCATCCCACTAGGAACACAATTTTGTGTTAACACTCAAATGGAGAGATGTAATTATCACAGCAGTTCTCCTCTTCCTCTTACCTTGACCCTATGTACCTCAGCTAAAAGAAATGAATAGAATTTGTTTCCTCATTTTAGTCTGATTGCCTGAAGTCAAGCAGTAGGGGTCTAATCTGGATCAAAATCAAATCATTGCAGTGTTGTGATTCTTAGTCAATATCAGTTGAATTAAATTGGACTGAATTGATTTAGTACAAGTAACAAGTGGTGTGTTTGAAGGAAGGCACTTTCTCAGTTCTACTACATTTCAGGAAACAGTGATCCAAAGACACATCTGTGGTTATCAACCTATTTTATTGAAAAGGTTAGAATCTAAAAAAAGAATGGGCTTTCTGATAGATATACTATCTGACAGTATAAAATTCAAGGAAAATACTGTATTCTGTATAATAGAAGAGTGACTATCATGATAGTCAAATCAGTAAAAAGAAAAAAAAAAACAAGAGATAGTTGAAACACTTGACTATATTGGGATAGACAGTTGCTACTAGCTAGTATTTGATACCTCTGGTCTGGAACATAGTTTTAGTGATTTGCCTAGAACCATCCACTGTTATGGAATAAAAAGGCCTTGAATCCATATTTTCTTGGTTTCACAGTAGGCTTTCTCATCCCTATATTACACCACTTCTTGAAGTGCCTCCATATTAATGGAGACTACATGTAAAATCCAGTCATATGAGCCTTCTGATTCTTTCTAGCTCTAAAATGTTATGCTTCTAGATACATACTTTTTGAGCAAGTAAGTAAATATTAGATTGAACAAAATGTGGTGGCACAGGCCTGTAATTCCTGTTACAGGAGAAGACTGAGATTGGTGGATCTCTTGAGTTTTTAGAGTTCTAAACTGCAATAAACTATAGGATTCTAAATGTGGCACAGTAGTGTGATCCCTTGAGGGTAGAAGGCCAACAAACTGCCCAAGCAAGATCAAATGTGCCCAGAACAGAAAATGAAACAAGTAAAAACTTTCATACTTATAAGAGTTGGAATTGGGCTCATGAGGAAATGTTGTATTTCCACTATAGACCAAGATAGACTCAGCCTCAAAAAATATATATTAGATTGAGATCATTAACTTGTTGCAAAATTCTAGAGTAATCACTGTTTCTGGGGACAAATTTCGGTCCTGAATATTTATCTCTAGGAGAAATGTAAATCATTGAACTAAAAGGGAAGGAAGAACCTCCTCCTCCTAGCTCCCATTTAGGAAAGCTACATTCTAAATTCATACATGTAAAATATTATTTCTTTTCAGTTTTATTATATCCCTATACACTCTACCCAACCAGTCTGGAACATAAAGTCTCTATGTTCTGTTTCCCTCTGTTGAATTTCTATACATCCTTTAAGGCTAACTCAATTTCCACTCCTTTCATTCAGGCTTCTGTTTTCCTTTTGTAAAAACTTTCCTCTTTAGATCTAATTTGATATTTTGTTTTCTGGTTTACTAGGTAAAGCTCTGTACTTCATAGTTTTTACCTCCATCATTCTCACTTTCCTCATCTAGAAAGATACATTGACCATTTAATTAATCACTTACTATGTATCAGGCATTGTACTAAGTACTCCATGTACAAACACAAGTAAGCAAGACAACCCCTCCCTTTGAGGAGATAATATTCTAATGCAGGAAGATAGCACATAAATGAGATCTGGAAAGTGTGTACATATTTGCATGTGTGCATGTCTCTTTGTCAGTATGTGGGTGTGTGTGTGTGTGTGTGTGTGTGGGTGTGAGAGAGTGAGAGAGAGAGAGAGAAAGAGAGAGAGAGAGAGTGCAGAAAGACAGACAGACGGACAGAAAGAAGAAAGGTTGAGACAGAGACAGAGACAAAAACAGAACAACAAAGACACAGAGATAGAAAAGTTGGGCTGGTGGGAGTTACTAATACAGTAGTATGTATTAAGCAATGAAGAAATTTTGTAGGGACCTGGCCCCTGACACGATCAAGCACAGATTGACCTATAAAAGGAGAGGGAAAAGAGTGCAGTCCATGGTGCCAGTGGAGAAAAGGTAAATATAATGGTCTAAGTAGAGTCAGCATGGTTATACATTCTAGCTATCATCTCTATGCTCTTCTCTGTGAGAAGGGAGTGATGTCTATTTGTAATATTCTATGTATGTATCTAATCAATCTTCAGCATTATAAGATGATTGGGGGGTATCACCTCTATCATCTAACATAGTGCTCATCATGCTATATTCACCTAATAGATGTCATATTTAATCTTTATTTCTTTAACATAATGGAATCATGATTTAAAACTAGAAGGGAACTTAGAAGGCATCTAGCCAAATCTCATTTTAGATCTATTGAAATTAAGGCCAAGAAAATTTAAGAAATTTCCCCAAAGTCATATAGATAGTAAAGGGGAAAACTGAATTTTTAACTCAAAACTTCTGAATCCAAATCTTGCACTTTTTTTCTTTTGGCATCTACGTGCTATCCCCAGAAGCAAAAATAAACCCAATAAATTAAACATCTTGCCAAGGTCACATAGTTTATCATCGGTATATTGGACCCCAGAGTATTGAACTTGGATATACTTTCTTTTATTGTAGTGCTATTTTTTCCAATGGCATTTTAATATCTCTTTGAAATAGCAGTTGGTTGATTCATCAGTCCGAAAGTCATTCATATTTCAGAATTCAAAGGTATAATACCTTGTTTTTCAGTAATTATTTTCAGATTACATTAATGCATCTTTTCTCAAAACATTTCATTTTTAAAGTCGATAATTTATTTATAGATGATGTTGAAATTAGAGAGATGTCTTGCTTATGATTAATTCTTAATTAGCATCAGCAAAAATTATTTTACCTCACTATATATACCAAAATAAAGTTCCAATTCTTCAAGAAAAAAATAAAAAAAATCCAGTAAACTTTATAGCCCTAAGGTGAGTGGGAATATGGGAGAATTTAGGATCTCCTTTTAAGACTGTTCAAACAGTCAATCAATAGGTATTGAGCACCTGGGTGGAAAACATTCCTCTGAACTATGTTAGAGGGTAGAGAGGATATATTGGATATGGTCCTTCTTATATTGTTGTCACTTAGTACTAATGACAATAATTTTAATAATCCCAAGATTTAAAAAAAAATTCCCCTACCATCATCATTGATGTAGGTAGTGCAAGAATTGCTACATGCTCTCCATTTTTTAGATTAGCAAATTGAGACTCCTGATTCCAATTTCTGCACCTATACCATGATCTGGATTTACTGCTTCCCTTGACTTTAAGCATCCTTCTAAGTGCAGAAGAGCAGGAGCCATATGGAAAACTCTTTGTCTTACCCCTGCCTCATTGAATCCCAGATTTTATCTGAGGGTACCTGAGGGGATGGAAATGACATCAAGTGGAACCATTTTCCTCATAGGCTGAACCAGAGCTCAATCACAATCTCTCTGACACTGGTGCCTTTACTTTTTTCATTCTTGGCTAAATACTGCCAGACCTCCAATCCCAACCTCACTATTATTGAAAGAAATTCATAACCCCAGTTTCACAGAGTCTCTTAAACTCACTATCCCCTTCCTCAAGGTAAATGGTCTTTTTCTTTCTATGTTCTGTTCTCTGTAGATATTATGACCCTGAAATGTCTTAAGAACTCCTAGGCCTTATAACCTACCCAAGTTTTGTACTTTTAGGCTCTTCCGATTTTACTATCTTCTTTGACATGGAATCCTCACATAAATATTATCTTTCTCAATTGGAGCATGAGATCTTTGACAGCATGAATTATCTCACTTTTCTATCTCCACTACTTAGTGCAATATTTGGTACATAATAATTGTTTAGTAAATGTGTTTTCTCTCATTCACACAGGGATAGAGCATTAAGAATAGACATTCCAAATCATTGTGCTTGGGATATTTTTTGACATTATTTTTTTATTAAAGCTTTTTATTTGTATAACATATGTATGGGTAGTTCCCCAGCATTGATCTTTACAAAGCTTTCCATTACAAATTTTACCCCCAGTCCCCTCCCCTCCCCTAGATGACAGGAAGTCCACTACATGTTAATAATGTTGAAATGCTTGAGAAGTTATGCAAGAAAAATCCTATCTACAAGAAAAAAAGAAAATCAGAGAAAGGCAACACAATGCAAGCAAATATCAATAGAGATCATGAAAATGTTATGTTGTGGTCCATATTTCATATCCCTCTCTGTGGGTGTATATGGTTTTTTTCAGTGAACAATTGGAACTGGTTTGAGACAATTCTTTGTTGTAGAGAGCCATGTCTATCAGAATTGATCATCATGTAATACTGTTGTTGCTGTGTATGATGATCTCCTGGTTCTGCTCGTTTCACTCAGCATCAGTTCATGCAAGTCTCTCCAGGCCTCTCTGAAATCGTCCTGCTGGTCATATCTTACAGAGCAATAATATTCCATAACATTCATATACCATAATTTATTCAGCCACTCTCCAATTGATGGGCATCCCTTCAGTTTCCAGTTTCTAGCCACTACAAAAAGAGCTGCCACAAACATTCTTGCACATGTGGGGCCCTTTCCCTCTTCTAAGATCTCTTTGGGATATAGGCCCAGTAGAAACACTGCTGGGTCAAAGGGTATGCACAGTTTGACAACTTTTTGAGCATAGCTCCAAATTACTCTCCAGAATGGTTGGATCCATTCACAGTTCCACCAACAATGTATTAGTGTTCCAATTTTCCCACATCCCCTCCAACATTCATCGTTATCTTTTCCTGTCATTTTAGCCAATCTGACAGGTGTGTAGTGGTACCTCAGAGTTGTCTTAATTTGCATTTTTCTGATCAATAGTGATTTGGAGCAACTTTTCATATGACTAGAGATGGTTTTAATTTCATCATCTGAAAATTGTCTGTTCATATCCCTTGACCACTTATCTATTGAACAGTGGCTTGAATTCTTATATATATGAGACAATTCTGTATATATTTTAGAAATGAGGCCTTTATCAGAACCATTAAATGTAAAGATGATTTCTGCTTGGGATATTTTGTGTATAAGTTTTGCATGAAGAAAGAAATATTAGTAACTTATTCCAGTCTTTTTGTCTTTTAGTGGGAGTAGGGCAAGCAAAAGAGTACTGACTCCAGAGTTAGAGAATGTGTTTTCAAATCTTGTCATTTACTTTCGATGACCTCCTATAGTCAACAACCCAAGTAGGAATAATTTTTCATTTTTCAGTGCCTCAGTTCTTTGTGCTGATCTGTTTTCTCTTTAATGTGAGTATACCTTCAAACAGTGCAGAATGCAGTCTCTTCACACTAAAACCTCTGCAACTTTTATTCAAATCTTCCTATGAATCTGTCATAGGGGTAATCTCCTAACTTACTAGTGATTCTTGCCAGGGTCTCTTGGCATTATGTGGGTTTCAGGGTAAGCTGTTCATTTCCTATCTCTCAGTCTTGGTATCTAACTGACCTACTTACTTTTCTGGTAAAATATCTTATCAATGAAAACTTTTACAACACTTTTTGAGTGCAATTCTTTGTTGGTAATATGCTATAGCCAATTCATGTACAGTGGATATCTTTCTATCTTTTTCCATGTAGTCCACAAATCATATTCCTTGAAAATCATGGTATTATATGAGTCATGGACATCTAGCATCACAGACTTTTGGTGTTAAAAATAAAATTTTTTGTTTTAGAGAAGTGTTTGGTTTGGGTCATTGAAAATGATGCAATTTTGCTTACTTTATTTCTCTTATTCAATTCTAGGCCAATCTGATTGTGCATTTGAAATATATATCTGAGATAGACCAATAAACATTTATCAAATTCTTACTACATTCCAGGAACTATGTTATGTGCTGGGGTTACAGAATCCAAAGTGAGTAGATCCTGACCTTCATCACTTACATTTTACCATATTCTGTTCCAAATGGTAGAGATATTCCTTTAGAAGATGAAATCCTTCAAATGTTTCTCTTTTCAGATGCCATTGAGTTTATCACATTAAACTCTGCAACATGAGTAGTACCTGAAATGATATCTATAAAAATCAAAAGAATTTGACTTAACTTTCCCATGAGAAAACCCATCTACATGAAGAATATCTAAACTATGAAATGTAGTTTATAGATTTGGTCCCTCTACAATACCCCTGAGAAATGCCATGCTTTTGGTTGAATACCTCCATTGGTGGTGTGGACTGATATGTTATGATAATGACTTTGTGAGGAAGCTCATTCATATGTCAAACTATTGATACAATCAATAGAAAGATATAATTGAAATGACATTGAATTGGAGTAAAAAATTTATGGTTTGAATCTTACATGTTCTGAGATTATCCACATGACCTTGGATAAACCATTTAAATTCCCTGGGGCTTTTTTCTTCTGTAAAATTAAGGAGCTGACCTGGATAACCAGAATAATTGTAAAGTATTTCCTTGTATTAATCTTAGTACTTTCTGCAATAGAACACATGATAACAATGGTAATTAGAAATGAATGAATTTTGCCTTGAAAAAAGTTATTGTCTCTTTCAGGGCTAGAACTAAGAAGATACAGAGGACTGGGTAAATAGATAGATCCCTCTTAACCTTATACAGACTTAAACCTAGTGGGCAGCAGATTAAGGAAGACCTCATTCAAAAGCAACAGGAGCAAGTTGCAATATGAGAGAAAGGAAAAGGTAGAAATCAGCAGAAACTGGTTCCAGTATTATCTCTGTCTTGATCAACTGTGGAATCTTAGGCATTTAATCTCCAATGTTTTAAATTGCCTTATTTGTGTGAATGAAGAGAGCCAATAGTTTAGGTTAGGAATCTCAAATACCTAAGCCATATTATAAATTCCTTTTATTTTTTCAGAAAAATACATAATCACATTAACAATGGTTGTGAAGAATATTAGCACTAGTACAAATATGTTAGTGTTTTGTGGTAGTAAATTTTTTTTAGAAAAAGTAAATGCCCACTGAATGGGGAATGATTAGACAAAATGTATTATATGAATATAACAGAATGCTAATCCTTGGTATAAAAGAATATAAGGAATTCATGGAAGTAATAATAAGGAATGTAGGGAACATATACAGACTATGATAATGTTGACACAAATAGTTCTTTTTTTTTTTCTGAGACAATTGGGGTTAAGTGACTTGCCCAGGGTCACACAGCTGTTACGTGTCTGAGACCAAATTTGAACTCAGGTCCTCCTGACTTCAGGGCTGGTGCTCTATCCACTGCGCCACCTAGCTGCCCCACACAAATAGTTCTTAAAAAATAAAATAACAGTAATAGCAAAACAACCCCAACCTTTCATTAACTGTAATGACTAATCTTAATTCCAGAGAACAAATTGTGAAATACAGTCATATTTCTGCTATAGCTAGAGGAATAGGAGACTAGGAGTCATGGATATTTCATACATTGTAAGAATCTGATCAGTTTTATGTAAGGAAGTTTTCACTATGAAAAAAAAAAGATGCTTTGTCAAAAATAATTTGCATAAATGATAAACTACAACTGAATTAACTCTTCTCAGCAATCCAGGGATCTGAGACAATTCCAAAAGACTCATGATGGAAAATGCTACCCACATCCAGAGAAAGAATTACAGAGTCTGAATGCAGATTGAAGCATATCATTCTTACTTTTATCATGACTTTTTCCTTTTGTTTTATTTCTTCTTCACAACATAACTAATGTGGTAATATGTTTAACATGTTTGCACATGCATATCCTATATAAGATTGCTTGCCATTTTGGGAAAGGGAATGCAAAAAAGAAAGAAATATTTGGAACTCAATATCTTCTAAAAATGAATGTTGGAAACCAACTTTGCATGTAGTTAAATAATAAAGAACTATTTACTTAAAATTACTTAAAATTATGAAATACTGATAAATCACAGAACAACTAAATATTCAGAGCCAGAGGTTGGTGATTTCAGCTTAAAAGAAATGCAAATATGAGACAACTGTATAGATATTCTCTATTTTAAAGCTTTTTAAATTGTGGATTTTAATCTCATATGGGGTCATATAACTGAATTTGGAGTTTGGAAAATTATTTTTGTCAGTAAATGTTTGATTTTATGCCTGTTTTACACATCTACATTTTTATTATATATTTATATATTTATACATATTATTATTATATATCTATTTATATATCGATATATAGTATATAGATACTGAAGGTTGCACAAAAATGTATGGGGTGAAAGGGGATCACAATTGGATTGAGTTTAAGGAACCCTGATCTAAATCTCTATGATTTATAAACTTTAAGCTCAACCTGAAGGCAAGACATTGGGGAGATTCTGGTGGCAGATTCTAGTTGAAATTCAGGAGAGTTAGTGTCTAAGGAAGCTAGGAGTAGGCAGGATATGAGTGTCTAGATAGTCAGTAAGTCTCTGTCAGTAAGGTTTATCACCAGATAGTAGGGGCCCAGAAATAGAGAACACATCTCAAGATCAGTATTCTAGTCTACAAGAGGCCTGGGGAATAGGGCTTTCAAGTAACTAGGACACAAGAAATGGAGTTTGATTGGAATGCACGCACACACACACACACACACACACACACACACACACAAAAACAAAAAAACAAAAAAACAAAAAACTTAGCCAGGAAAACTATGGTAGAAGGTTAGAACTAAATTAACACTGACTTTGATTTGTTGCTTGGCCACCTGGTTTATGAATGCCTTTTTCTAATATCTCTACCAAGTGGATAAATTGGTCCCAGTGTCTGGGATGCTGGTAAGCCTGTGGTTAGAGGTCACATAGCTCCAATTGTGGAAACTGGGGAACTGTAGGGGCAAAGAGCCAAACTGGCCATTACAACCTCTTTGCTTTTCCTGCTAATTACTCTGCCATCACATGTTCAATTAGAATGACCCTGTCCAGAATTGCCAAAAACCTCTGTTTTGTCTTAGAAAATTAAAGGGTAGCAACTGTTTTGAACATGATTATCATCATTATCTCAGGGAGATTTTATACTTCAAAAGTCAAAGTCATAATAGCCCAGCACACTGCAATTATTTGCAAATTACCTTAATGTATTTTTCAAAAGCCCTTTTTGGCGCTTGGTAATTTGTTTATTTGCTAAAATCATCAGTGTGAGAAAGTGATAAATAGTATGGGATAGTCATGAAGTCTTTTAAGCTGGGTAACTTACTGCAGAATGACTGTCACTCTGAACTTAGTTTAAAATGACTTTTCTCTTCATTAGATACTTAGTAGGCAGAAAATGAAGTATTTGTGTCTTATCTTATAAAACATATGGAAAATTGAGCTAGCTCTTCTAATTTTACAGAATTTGCATGTTGGAAGGTACCTCATTTCCATGTAGTCCAACCCTACTTGCCTACTCCATCACTTCAAACAGATCTCCACATACAACAGGCATATGATCATTTAGCTTCTTCTTTATGGCCTCTAGAAAAGGGGACCCTCCCCCCTCATTCTTCTTAAGGAAAATATTCCACTTTTGAACAGCTCTAAAATTAAGCTTAAAGTTGCTTCTTTGCAAGTTCCATTCATCACTCCTAGTTCTACTCTCAGGGGGCAACTAGAATAAATTTATTCTTCCCCCTTTTCTCCCACCAAACAGCTTTTTAGTACTTGAAAGAAGTTGTTATGGAGGATTCTGGGAAGATGGCAGAGTAGATTGGCAAATTTCAAGCTCTCCAGATTTCTTCCACAAATATAACAGATTTGTGCCTTAGGGTGACATAGACTGATGAAAGATCAGGAGGATTTGGGGCAGACAGAGGTCTCCTGGTACAACCTTACAAGATCTGAAGAAAGACTCCAGGCCCGGATTAATCTTTGCAAAGACTAGCTCTACTGAAACATTATGTGGGGAGCCCTGGGGCTATCTGGGTTTGGTTGGAGCCTCAGCAGGAACCATGGAAACTTTCATGTCTCAGTTGTTGCTGACTGTGGGCACTTGCAAGAGTATAGAGTTCTTGGTTTGGGGTTTCTGGTCAGAATGAAGAGCTGAAGGGAAACTTGAGGCACCATTTCCCCACCCCATAATTATAGGTGCTTACACTAATACCTCTTATTAAAAATAAACTGGCAAAGAAGAAAGAACCCCACCACTGAAACTTACTACAGGAATACGAAAGATGGGTTTGTCTTCATAGGAGCATACATTAGTAATAAGAGCTTCTACCACAAAGAGTATTGTGAAAGGACTCTCTGACCAGAGAGAATTTATAGAAGAACTCAAAAAAGAATTTAAAAACCAAATGAGAGACATTGAAGAAAAACTAAAAAAATCAACAGCAACAACAGAAACAAAAAAAAGCAAAAACCATCCAAGAAAAACAAGTTATGAAAAAAAGTTAACCAAGTAGAAGGAGGTATAGAGTCTCAAAAATGAAAATAATTAATTGAAAAGTAGAATTGGGCAAGGGAAAGCCAGTGCAGCTATGAGAGACCAAGAAATAACAAAACAGATTATAAAGAATAAAAAAAAAAACCAGAATGTGAAACATCTTTTTTTTAAAAAATGACAGATAAGGAGAATAGATTAAGAAAAGAAAAAAAATGAGAATAATTGAAGTGGCAGAAAGTTGTGACCAAAAAGGAAACCTTGACAGAAAAGCAGGAAATAATCCAAGAATATTGTCCTGGAGTGATAGAACATGAGGGGAAAGTAGAAATAGAAAACAATCCAATCCGTACCTCACAGAAATCTTTGGGAGATATTATCGCCAGATTTTGAAACCTCCAGCTCAAAGAGACAATTATGCAAGAAACAAGAAAAAACAATTCACGTATGGTAGAGATACAATTAGAATTGTACAAGACTTATCAGCAGCTATAATAAAAGTTCGCAGGTCCTGGAATCGTATCTACCAATAATAATAATAAAAAATTTGACCTGTGATCAAAAACATAATATCCAGAAAAATTATCTGTAATTTTGAAGGAAAAAAAATTGACATTCAACAAACTTGCAGGTTTTCAGGACTTTCTTTATTCCATCCTTTTTATTGTAGTAAATTTATTTTTAATGCACATTATTTTATGAATCATGAAGGGAAAGAAAAATCAGAGCAAAAGGGAAAAACATTTGGAGAGATAAAAAAAAAGAAAGAAACAGAGGACGTGAACATAGCATGTGTTGATTTACATTCAGTCTGCTCAGTTCTTTTTCTGGATGCAGGTTTCATTTTCTATCCAAAGTCTACTGGGATTGTTTTGGATCACTGAACGACTGACAAGAACCAAGTCTTTCATAGGTGATCATCATACATTCTTGGTGTTATTGTGTACAATGTATTCTTGGTCTGCTTGTTTCACTCAGCATCGGTTCATGTAAATCTTTCCAGGCCTTTCTATAATCAGCTTGTTCATCATTTTTTATAAAATAATAATATTCCATTGTTTACATGTACCACAACTTGTTCAGCCATTTCCCAATTGATAAACATGTAGTCATTTTCCAATTCTTTATTACCAACAGAAAAAGCTGTTGTAAACATTATTGCACACATGGGTCCTTTTCCCTCTTTTATGATTTCCTTGGGATACAGAGCCAGTAATAGCACTGCTGGATCAAAGGAGTATGCACAGTTTTATAGCCCTTTGGGCATAGTTCCAGATTGCTCTACAGAATGTTTGGATCACTTCACAACTCCACAAAAATGCATTGGTGTTCCAGTTTTCCCACATTCACTCCAACATTTATCATTATCTTTTCCTGTCATTTTAGCCAATCTGAGAAATGTGAGAAGGTACCTCAGAGTTATTTTAATTTTAATTTCTTTAATCAATAATGATTTAGAACATTTTTTCATATATAAGTATAAATGGCTTTAATTTTATCATTTGAAAATTATCTGTTCATATCTTTTGACCATTTATCAATTTGGGAATGACTTGTATTCTTATAAATTTTATAGTTCTTGAAATATTTTAGAAATGAGATCTTTATCAGAAATGCTGACTCTAAAGTTTTTTCCCAAGCTTTGTACTTTTCTTTTAATCTTGTTTGTGTTGGTTTTGTTTGTGCAAAACCTTTTTAATTTAATGTAATCAAAGTTGTCCATTTTATGTATCATAACGTTCTTTAGTTCTTCTTTGATCATAAATTCCTTCCTTTCCCAAATACCTGATAGGTAAATTATCCCTTGTTCTCCTAATTTTTATATGTTATCATCCTTTATGCCCTAATCATGTATCCAATTTGACCTTAGTTTGGTATGGGGTGTAAGATGTAGGTCTATGCCAAGTTTCTAAAATATTCTTTTCCTGTTGCCCTAGCAATTTTTGTCAAATAGTGAGTTCTTATTACAGAAGTTGGAATTTGGGGGTCTGTCAAATACTAGCTTGCTATAGATCTTGTTTATTGTGTTTTGTGTGTCTAATCTCTTTCACTGATTCACCACTCTCTTCCTTAATCAATACCAAATGGTTTTGATGACAGCTACTTTATAATATACTTTTCCATTTGGCACTGCTAAGCCACCATCCTTTATATTTTTGAACAAATTCCTTTGATATTTTTGACCTTTTGTTCTTCCAGCTGAATTTTGTGATTATTTTTCTGGTTCTAGAAAATAATGTTTTTGTAATTTGAGTGAGAAGACACTGAATAAGAAGACCTATTTAGGAGAAATGCCATTTTTATTATATTAGCCCAGCCTAGCTATAAACTATTGCAATTTTCCCAATTGTTTAGATCTGATTTTATTTGTGTAAGAAATGTTTTGTAATTGTGTTCATATAGTTCTTGGGTGTGTCTTGACAGGTAGGCCCATAAGTATTTTATTTTATCTACAATAATTTTAAATGGAATTTCTCTTATTTCTTACTGATGTATTTTGTTAGTAATATATAGAAATGCTGATGATTTGTGTGGGTTTATTTTATATCCTGCAACTTTGCTAAATCTGTGAATTGTTTTCACTAGGTTTTTGGATGATTTTCTAAGATTCTCTAAGTACATCATCATATCATCTGCAAAGAATGATAGTTTTATTTCCTTATTGCCTATTCTAATTCCTTTAATTTTTTCTCGCTAATGCCAACATTTCTAGTACACGTTTGAATAATAGTGGTGATAATGGGCATCTTTGTTTCATTTCTGATCTTACTGAGAATGCATTCACCTTCTCTCCATTACAAATAATGTTTGCTATTATTTTAGGTTTTATATAGATACTATTCATTATTCTAAGGAAAACTCCCTTTATCCATATGCTCTCTAGTGTTTTTAATGGAAATGGGTGCTGTATTCTGTCAAAAGCTTTTTCTGCATCTTCTGAAATGATGATATGATTTCTGTTCATTTTGTTATTGATATGGTCTATTATTGTAATAGTTTTCCTGACATTGAAACAACCATGCATTACTGGTATAAATACTAATTGGTCATAGTGTATTATATTGCTAATAATTTGCTGTAATTCCTTTGCTAATATTTTACTTAATATTTTTTGCATCAATAACCATTAGGGAGATTGGTCTGTCATTTTCATTCTCTTTTTTGGTCATTCCTAGTTTAGGTTTACATTTAGGTATTTGTGTCATAGGAGGAATCTGATTAAAATTTTTATTGCATTGTAGTCTGAAAAGGAAGAACTTATTATTTCTGCCTTTTTGTATTTGATTATGAGATTTTATGTCCTAATACATGCTCAATTTTTGTATAGGTGCCATGTACTGCCAAGAAAATATTGTATTCCTTTCTGTCCCTATTCACTTTTTTCCACAGGTCTATCA
Source organism: Myrmecobius fasciatus (assembly GCA_023553655.1). NCBI lineage: Eukaryota > Metazoa > Chordata > Mammalia > Dasyuromorphia > Myrmecobiidae > Myrmecobius > Myrmecobius fasciatus. Next base: position 38,884 of record JAJPUD010012275.1, read on the forward strand.
TAACTAGGTTTTCTAGAATCTTATTAACCTCCCTAGTTTCTTTCTTGTTTATTTGGTGTTTAGATTTTTCTGATTCTGAAAGAGGAAAGTTGAGGTCCCTCACTAAAATAGTTTTGCTGTCTATTTCTTCCTGTAACTGTTTTAAAATCTTTTCTAGGATTTTGCCTGCTCTACCACTTGGTGCATACACATTTAGTATCATTACTACTTCATTATTTACAGTACTCTTTATTAAGATGTACTTTCCCTTCCTATCTCTTTTAAAAAGGTCTATTTTTACTTTTGCTTTATCTGACTTCAGAATTGCTACTCCTGCTTTTTTTTTACTTTAGCTGAAACATAATAAATTCTGTTCCAGCCTTTTATCTTTACTATGTATGTGTCTCTCTGTGAATTGTGTTTCTTGCAAATAACATATTGTAGGATTCTATTTTTTAATCCACTCTGCTATTTACTTCCCTTTTAAGGGAGAGTTCATTCCATTCATATTCACAGTTATGATTACCAGTTCTGTTTTTCCATCCATCCTATTTTCTCCCCTTTATATACTTTTGTTCTCTTTTTCCACTATGTCCTCAGTCGTGTTTTTTTTTAAACAGGTCTCACCTACTATCTTATCTCCTTTCACCCTTCCCCCTTCTCTTACTATGTTTTTTTAAACACCTCTCACCCACTATTTTATCTCCTATCATTCCTTATCCCATTCTCTTACCTTTTTTCCTAGTGTTTCTGCCCTTCCTTCTATTCTGTCCCTCCTTTTTTTTCTTTTTTTCTTTCTCTTCCTATTTCTTTATAAGGTTAGATAAATATTTATACCCAACTGAATGATTAAATTATTCCCTCTTAAAGCCAAAATTGATGAAAATGATCCTAATTTTTTGAGTATATGCATATGGTTTAAATTTCAGCTTCTCCACCATTCTGTTAACTTTCCTATTCTTCAGAATGGATTTATCAATATTTGGTCTAGAGAAGTGAATACAATACCACAAATCTCTGATGAGTGTAGAGTACACCTGAAGGTAATTAGTGGACCAATGGACACAGCACTGGGTTTGGAGTTAGGATGACCTGAATTTGAATCTTACTTTAGATATTTATTAGCTATGTGACACTAATTAAAATCATTTAATCTCTATTTGCTTCAATTTCCTTACTTGTAAAATTGGAATAATAATTTTATCTCTGGTTGTTGTGAGGATCAAATAACATGATATTGATAAGCATTTAGCATAGTGCTTGGCACATAGTAGGTTGTACAAAAGTTTCTATTCCAATCCTTTTCTCCTTTTGGCAGCAAAACTAGGCATATGCATGCATGTATATCTTTCATTACAAGCAATTAATTTTGAAAAAAAATCTTCCATTATATTTAACTTCATTGGATTATTAAAGACAGGGGGTCTAGAGTATCCATTTGCTAGAAAGACAAACTTGATAGTTGAATGGTTAGTCAGTTAATCAGAGCAAATAGGCAATTTGAAAATCTGCAATAAAATAAAGTGGAGTTTCTTTCATTGTTTATCTGATTATCTGAATATTTGCTCCACTTTTTTTTTCATTTTCTGTTTCCATTGGTCTGTAGTTTTCATCCTGAGAAAGCCTTTCTAGTACTCAGTTAGAGGAGATTGATCCTTAACAAGCAGATGCATTTGCCCTCTATGAGAACTTTTCCTCCTCTGTGAAATTATGCCTCTGAAATAAACCACTTTTGGCTTTCATCCAGCCAAGACAATGACAGTAAAGGACCTGCTTGTTGTTGCCTAGGAAAAGGGGGAAGCGATTTTGACTTTACAGGTTTTCATTTCTTAAAAAAATAGTTTTCTTTTCATGATCTAGACAAATACCGAAATTTAACTTTTTTTTTTTCAAATTACTACTTAAAGGAGAGAGAGTCACAACAGGAAAGGGAAAAAAGTTCTCAAATTATATGGAATCCCAGCAGCTATAGGAGAATTGGACCCTGTGGCATATTACTTTTGAAGCAGCTGCCGAGTAAAATAGATAACTGGGACTCCTTTAAGATTGGAAATAAATGGAACATCAAAATACCTTGCTAACCTTGGCAGGTACTATACACTTTTAATTTCTTTGCTTTATTACATTTGATATTTTGGTCATTTAATATTAGATATTATTTTGTATATCCTAGAAAAAGAATTCTATAAGCATGAAATCCTTTGGGCCAGTATGGGAAGACTTCAGAGTCTATAGTACTTGTTACCTCTGCTGCTCTCTCAATATTTTCCTGAGGCAGTGTATATGAAGTTTCTGTGTAACCATAGTTATTAATGTGGCCCCAAACTTGTGCTGTTACATGGTTCTAATTGCAATGTAATATAATATAACACAACACATTACATATTTATTAAGGACTTATTGTATGAAGAATACACAGCATCTGTGGGAGATGCAAAATTTAAGTAAATTACTCTTAAGGAATTTATAGTAGAGAAGTTAGTGGGACTTCTCCCCTTTAGTGGGGCACTAAAATGATGCAGTGCATAGACCACTAGGTGTGGAGTTAGGAAAACCTGAGTTCAAATTTGGCCTCAGACATTTGCTACCCGTGTAATCCTGCATAGTCATTTAACTTGCTTCCCTCAGTTTTCTAATCTATAACATGAGGTGGAGAAGAAAATGGTAAACCACTAGAGTATGTTTTCCAAGAAAATCCCAAATGGGATCATGAAGAGTCAGACATGACTGAAATGACTAAACAAAAACAATAAAGTTGAAAAAAGGAGTTAGAGTCAAATGAAGATAATTATAATGCATAATACTGTGGGACAGCATGATACAGTGAAATTGTGCTGAGTTTGGAATCAAGCAACCTGTTTCTGAATTCTGGCACTGCCTTTAAATGCCTATGTGATCTTCAACAAAATCCAAAAACTCTCCATGTCCCAGTTTCCCCATCAGTAAAATGAGGGGATTGGACTTGATGACCTCAAAGGTCCCTTAAAAATCTATATTTATGATCTTATAGTCCCATGGGCACATAAAAATTGCACACATTGCCAAATTATGAAAGCACCAGAGTGGGTGAGTGCATTGGCAGTGATTCTGGTTAGGATTGATGGATTGAAACAAGGGGGAATATAGGTGGCAACAAAACCAGACTCTCTTAACTGTTTCCATGCAATGTCCAAACTTAGAAGTAGCCAGGACAGCTGTTTCTTTATTTCCAACAGAACAGGCATGATGTACTGTTAGACAAATTAATTTCTGAAAAGAAAATTAAATAATCTGCAAATAGTGTGATCCTTTTCATTCAGTCATTCTAGTGTAAGTTGACTGGCAGATAGTACAATTAGTACAGATCCATGATTATTAGAACCATTCCTGGAACAGACAATGTACAAAAAGCAGACTGCTATAGTGAAAAGACAACTGAACTAGTTCCTCTTATTGCTTGTGTGACAATGGGAAAGTCATTTAAACCCTCTGGACCTCAGTTTCCTTATATGTGAAATATAACTGTTTGACTCTATGACTTTCTAAGATGTCTAGACCTATTTTGGACTTATGATCTATAAAGATAAGTATCCCTATAGTGAGGCTTCTTCCTTATTTCTCTGATGTATTAAAAAGTCCAAGTAATTTTTGTTCTAAAGCCACTGAAATCTTGAATATATTTGTAGATAAACTCAAACATTGTGAACTTTGAGGAATAGAGGAGGGTTAATTATATTGTACTTGATTAAATCAGTTATATTACAATAAGTAGTTATACAACTGTTAGCACATCATTTTTGTTTGGGTCTGAGTTCCCTCCTCTTTAAAATGAAAAAGTTAGACTAGAGTCACTTAGTCAAAACTTTTTTTAGGTACTCCTCCAACTTACTCTTACACTTCTGGGTTAAATCCCTAAAGAGGGAGTCTTTGTTATGTGTATGTTTTAGGGTAATCTTTCTGGGTCTGGATTTCTGAATGTATTACCCATGAACTCCTGTACTTTCTATTAATAATAATCTAGAATATATACATATGTATAAAAATATATACACATATATATGCCAAAGATGACAAAATGCATGTGATCTCATAAATTTGGAAATTCCCTTTAATGATGTACATTACTACTCATCTATGTCTGCTAATCTTGTGCTATTCTCGTCAACTTCTACCAAAAATTCATCAATATTTCACCCAATGTATTAGATGCCTTATTCAGTTTCTTCTTACTATGTGAAGATTTCAGTGGACTTATCTAGAAATGCATTGTAAATATTATCTCTAATTTGATAAATTATTGGTCCATTTATTTCTGTCATGTAGATTTCTGATGCTATCCTGACTCATATTCTTTAAAGCTACTCATTGGTTATGTGCAACCTGATCAAAACTACTATGTGACTTTTTATTTCACTTTGTGTGACCTTTAGTACTTAAGAAGTCATGGTGTTGCTGTCATGGTCTTGCTGCCATGAAGCAATACAGCAAAATGCTAGTATTGAAAGGAAGAACCTAGGGTGGAACCAGGATGGCAGAGCAAAGGTACAAAAGCCTGAAATTTGGGACAATGTATCCTGCACCCTGGAAGCAGAGTCCTACTTTAACAAAGAGTTAAAAGTCAAATAATAGGCTAGAAAAATGAACAAATAGAAAAATATTCTGACTATAGAAAGTTAATTTAGTGACAAGGGAGATCAAAACACACACTCAAAAGATAACAAAGCCAAATATCCTATGAATTGGTTTTAGACAATTGAAGGGTCAAGAGGGATTTTTAAAATCAAGTGAGAGAGATAGAGGAAAAATTGGCAGGAGAAATGAAAGTAATGCAGAAAACTATTAAAAAAGTATCAACATTGAAAGGTAAAAGAGACACAAAAGATAACAGTTTAAAAAACAGATTAGTCCCTGGCAAAGGAAGTACAAAAGACCATTGATGAGAAGAATGCCTTAAAAAGCAGAACTGGTAGAGGGAAAGAGAAGTACAAAAATTCACTGAAGAAAAAAAAAAACATAACAACTCCTTACAAACAGAAGTGACTAAATGGAAAATGAGTACAAAAGGTCATTGATGAAAATGATTCCTCAAAAATTAGAGTTGAGCAAATGAAATCTAATGACTTTATGAGAAATCAAAAAACAACAAAACAGCACCAAAAGAATGCAGAAATAGAAGACAATGTGAAAAATTTAATTCATAAAACAACTGATCTAAAATAGATCAAGGAGAGATAAATCAAAAATTATTAAACTACCTGAAAACCATGATTGAAAAATACCCTAGACATAATTTTCAAGAAATTATCAAGGATAACTACGCTATATTCTAGAAGCAGAAAGGAAAATGAAAATTGAAAGAATCCACTGATCACCTCCTGAGAGATTCCAAAATGAAAACTCCCAGGAATATCATAGCCAAATTTCAAAGCTCTCAGGTTAAGGAGCAAATATTTTAAGGATCTACAAAGAAACACTTGAAATATAATAGAGCTATAGTGGGTATAACATAATATTTAGCTCCTTCTACTTTAAAGGATTAAATGTCTTAGTACATGACATTCCATAAGAAAAAGGAATTAAGAATTACCTACCCAGCAAATATGAGTATAATCCTTCAGTGGAAAAATTAATATTTATTGAAATAGAAGACTTCCAAGCATTCTCAATAAAAGGCCTGAGGTGAGTAGGAATTTTGACTTTCAAATATAAGACTAAAGAGAAGCAAAGCAAGGTAAATAGGAAAGGGAAACCATAAAGTATTTGATAAGGTTGAACTGTTCACAGTCCTATATATGGGAAAATTATTTTTATTATTTATAAGAAATTTCTCATTATTAGGGTAGTTGGAGTATATAAAGACAAAGGGCACAGGTGTGAATTGAATATAAAGGAATGATATTTTAAAAATATCAAGAGATGAGAGAACAAGGTACTGGAAGAAAGGAGAAAAAGAGGTCTAATGGGGTAAATTATCTCACAAAAAAGAAACAAGAAAAAGCTTTTACAGTGGAGGGGAAAAAGGGGAAAATGTGGGGGAGTGAGTGAACCTTATTCTCATCATAATTGACTCAAAGAGGGAATAACATGTGCCCTTAAATAGGCATAGAAATCTATCTTACCCTACAGGAAAATAGGAAGGGAAGGGAATAACAGAAGGGAGTATGGGGAGGGGAAATTCAGAAACAAAACACTTGGGGAAGGACAGTTTGAAAGGAGAGAACAGAATAAATGGAGAGGGAAAATAGGTTGGAGGGAAATAAAGTTAACAATAGTAACAATAAAAAAAATTGGGAGCAAGTTTCTTTGACCAAGGCCTCATTTCTTAAACATATAGAGAAATGAGTCAAAATTATAAAAAAAAATAAGTGCTTCTTTCTTAAAAAAATGCTATTCCCTAATTGATAAAGGAACAAAAGGTATAAATATTTTTCTGATGATGTAATCAAAACTACTTATACCCATATGAAACATAATGCTCTAAATCAGTGCTGAATGGAAAACTGCAAATTAAAAGTAGTACTTGCTACCTATTAGATTGTTGAAAGGACAGAAATGGAAAATGGTAAGTAGTGAAGGAGATGTGGTGAAAATGAGACTTTGATACACTATTGGTGAAATTGGGATCTGATTCAACCATTCTATAGAGCAATTTGGAATAGTGCCTAAATAGCTATGAAACTGTGGACATCTTTTGACCTAGAATTACTGCTTTTTAGCTTGTATCCAAAAAAGAGATCAAAGATAAAAGGGAAAATGACCTATATCTACAAAAAATTTTACTATACCTCTTTTCTGGTGGCAGAGAATTAGAAATTGATTGCATGCCCATTAATTGGGGGAATGGCTGAACAAATAGTGGCATATGATTATGATGGGACAGTATTGTTCTATAAGAAATGATGAACAGGATGCTTTCAGAAAAACCTGAAGTTTCACATGAACTGATGCAAAGTGAAATGTACTGTGTACAAAGTTACAGTAATATTATAAGTTAACCAGGTGTGAGTGACTTGGCTCTTCTTAGCAATACAATGATTTGCTTTCTTGTAAAAGATCCTGTAAAGTAATCAACAAACAATAAGCATGATGGGATTTTCTATTTTCTATTTCTTTTAAAACTGAGAAAGAAACTGGTCCATTGTTAAATATTATTCATGAAAATCTCCTTGGTCTCTACTGCCAATGTCTTTAAAGCTGTCATTACTTAGGAAACAGTTGATTATCATAAATATTTTGTATGGAAATATAATAATAGAATGAGATATATTGACATATGTACATAAATATGGGTAGCTATATAGGTTAGCAGTTATTGGTGAGTAGAGTTTGGTCTTTGTTTTTCACCTTTTCTTTTTCAATCCATAATAATAGAAAGGTATTTTTATGCCTTTGAAATATTCCATCCTTTAGATATTTTATAATTCACTTCCTTAATCCTCTCCCAATTGTAGCAAAGATCCCAACTTGCTATTTCATCCTAACAGGCCATTTTTCTATCTTTATCATTTAGTGTTATTTTTTCCTAATGTAAGCATCTGATGTTGGGGCCCATGTGTCCTTCATTTTAAATCCTCTGGAGTCATAGTTGGCCATTGAATTTATCAGAATTAAGTCTTTCAAAGTTATTTGCCTTTTTCAATGTTGTTACTCTAGTATTTTTGGTTATGGTCACTCTACTCTGCCTCATTTCATATAAATTTTTCTGAAACTATCCCTCTCTATTTTCTTTAATCACAATATACTTTTTTTCCCTGAGGCAATTGAGGTTAAGTGACTTGCCCAGGGTCACACAGCTAGGGAATGTTAAGTGTCTGAGATTAAATTTGAACTCAGGTCTTCCTGACTTCAGGGCTGGTGCTGTATCCATTGTGCCATCTAGCTGCCCCCACAATATACTCTTAAATTACAATAATACTCAATTCTAGTTTATTAAGAGCTTCAAAAGCCAAGCAGAGGGTTTTATATCTGTTTTTGGAAGTAACTGGGAACCAGTGGATTTACTGAATTAGTGAAGAAGTGATCAGACCTGTGCTTTAAGAAGATTGCCTTATCAACTGTAAGAGATGTACAAGAAAAACTTGTTGGAGGGAGACCAACCAGAAGGATATTATAATGGTTTAGGATTGAGGTGATGAAAGCCTATAGCATGATGGTGGAAGTGTTAGAGGATAGAGAGATGTTATGAAAGTAGATTTTACAGGATTTGGAAATTATTTGGATATGGGAGGTGAGACAATGTCAGGAGAAAAATTCCAAGAGGACATCTAGATTGTCATTCTGGGTGACTAGACAGATGGCAGTGGGGAGTTAAGACAAGGGGAGAGTTTAAATGAAGAATAATGAGTTCAATTCTGGACATGCTATCTTTAAGATGTCTCTGAAAAACCCAGTTTGATATATAACAAAAGGCAATTGGAAATACAAATGTGGGATTCAGAAGAAAGGGCAGCAATATAAAATGTAACTGAAAATTCTCTTCAAAAGATGAAGATTGAATTATTGGAGGCTAATGAGATAATCAAGGAAAATAGAATAGATGGAGAAGAAAGACAAAATAGAAAATTAAAGAACATTTATGGTGAAATTATATGACCTGGATGAAGTTCCAGCAAAGGAGACAAAATGATGACTACTAATTCGAAAATCAAAAGAGTAGTCTCATGAAGATCTAAAAAATACAATATCAAGGAGGCAGAGAGTGATCGACCATGTCAAAATATGTAGGATGGAAAAGAATGATGAAGATTGAGAAAAAAGTCTAATAGATATGAGATTTGATATGAATTAAGATAGATATGAATTAAGAGATCATTGCTAACTTTGTAGAGAAAAATCAGGCTCTTGCAATATACTCCCAGAACTGAAATTCTTCTTTTTAGTATTTTCCTAAAGATGTTTTATTTCCATTACCTTTGGATCTTTGACTACCTATATTGAATTGGACTAAAGAAAAGTGACTCAGGGGGGCGGAGCCAAGATGGTGGAGTGAAAAGGTGACTCTCTGCCTCTCCTCCGATCTTCTCTCAAATCAACAATAAAATGAGCCTCTGAACTGATCTTCAAGTCAACGAACCCAGAAATATTTGGGCACTTCTTTTTGAAGAACTTCATATCAGGTTTGTCTAACTCAGACAGAGAGATAAATAGACGACTCCTGTGTAGGCCTGAAGTGAGGATGGGACTCAGCTCAGCTCATCGTGGCAGAAATTCCAAACTCCAAACTCCAAATTCCAAACACCTGGAGTTTATCTGAGGCACTCTCGGGACACTCTGCCCTGATTGGGGGCAGGTGTTCTGGCCGACTTGCCTTGTTTAAGGAGTAATTCAGACTTAGTCCTAGACCCCACCGGCCCAGCACCTTAAGTTAATTCGCCAAAGTGCCCCAGGGAAAAAGAGCTTTAGCCTCGGCTTTTCCAAACCTTAAAGAAATATACACAGTGTCTAAAAAAATGAAGAAGCAAAAGAGAGCTCTCACCATAGACAGCTTTTATCAAGGCAAAGAAGCGATAACCTCAGATCTTGAGGTTCCTTTAGACAAAATACCAGAAGAAGGTATTAAAGACCATCACTGGTCACTTTTTCAAAAGGCCTTTCTGGAAGATTGCTTAAAGAACCTCAAAAGAGAGCTGGAGGATAAATGGGAAAATAAACTGAAATCAGTGCAAGAAGGATACAATATCTTGCAAGAAGGATATGATGCCCTGCAAAAGAGATATGAAAAAGACACCAATTTATTGAAAAATAAAATTAGTGAAGTGGAAAAAGAGTGCAGTGAACAAATTGGCCAGTTACAAAAGGAGCTTAAAAAGGTAACTGAAGAAAACAACACTTTAAAAATAAGAATTGAACAAATGCAAGTGAATGACTCAATAAGAATTCAAGAATCAGTCAAACAAAAACAAAAAAATGAAAAATTAGAAGAAAATATGAAATATCTCCTAGGAAAAACAACTGACTTGGAAAATAGATCTAGGAGAGACAATCTAAGGATTATTGGACTTCCTGAAAGCCATGATAAAAAAAGAATCTAAACACTATCTTCCAGGAAATCCTGAAAGAAAACTGCCCTGAGATTGTAAAATCAGAAGGCAAAATCACCATTGAAAGAATTCACCAATCACCTCCTGAAAGAAACCCCAAAATTAAAACCCCAAGGAATATCGTGGCTAAATTTCAGGACTATAGCACGAAGGAAAAGATTCTGCAAACAGCTAGAAAGAAACAATTGAAATACCAAGGATGAATGATTAGAATCACACACGATCTGTCACATTGAAGGATCGAAAGGCCTGGAAGCAGATATTCCGAAGGGCAAAGGAACTTGGATTACAGCCAAGAATAACCTATCCAGCTAGAATGAGCATTATCCTCTAGGGAAAAAGATGGTCATTCAATGATATAGGTGAATTTCACCTATTTCTAATGAAAAGACCGGATCTGAACAAAAAATTCAACATCCAAACACAGAACTCAAGAGATGCATAAAAAGGTAAAAAGGAAAGGACTCTTGAGAATTTTATTTTTACTAGGGGGATACTTAAAGTTCGGGGGTATAATTAACTAGATATTACTTTGATAATATGAAAGAGAGAACTAGAGGGGAAAAGGTTGTCATACTGGGGAAAAGAGGGAAAAAGTGGTAAAATAAGATCTAAAAAAAAGGAGGTAAAACAAGGTTAAAATCTCTTTAAGAGGCAAAGAAAACCTAATATAATTGAGAGAAAGAGGGGAGGGAGATGAGCATTGTGTAAATTTTACTCTCATCAGGTTGGGCTCTAAAAGTGTATATCAGACATTTGATTTCATATAGAAACTTGTCTGTTGCAAGAGGGAAGTGGGAGGGAAAGGAGGAAAAGTAAGGGACAAACTAATAGAAGGGAAAATAGAAGAATCAGGGGAAAGGAGTAAAAACAGGGGGAGGGGATCTAAAGGGTGGAGTATTGTTTGGGGGAGGGGGTCATCAAAAGCAAAGTACTGAGGAGGGGGGAAGGGAGAAAGGGGAAAGGAAAGGGGAAAACATAACTTGGGTAAATAAGATGGCAGGAAATAAAGAATTAGTTATTCTAACTGTGAATGTGAATGGAATGAACTCTCCCATAAAGCAGAAGCGGATATCAGACTGGATTAAAAACCAGAATCCCACAATATGTTGTCTACAAGAAACACATCTAAAACATAGTGACACATATAGGATGAAGGTAAAAGGCTGGAGCAGGACCTATTATGCTTCAAGTGAACAAAAAAAAGCAGGGGTAGCAATCCTTATCTCAGATCAAGTAAAAGCCAAGATAGATCTAATCAAA
>JAJPUD010012276.1:1760-33321 GCA_023553655.1 Myrmecobius fasciatus
AAACTATTAGCATAATCAATTATATTAATAACCAAATTAATAAAAACCATATGATTATCTCCATAGATGCCGAAAAAGCCTTTGATAAAATCCAACACCCATTCCTATTGAAAACACTGCAGAGTATAGGAATAAATGGGCTTTTCCTTAAAATGCTTAGTAGTATCTACTTAAAACCTTCAGCAAGCATCATATGTAATGGAGTCAAACTAGAACCATTCCCAATAAGATCAGGAGTGAAAGAAGGCTGCCCACTGTAACCATTATTATTTAATATTGTCTTAGAAATGTTAGCTTTGGCAGTAAGAGAAGAAAAAGAGATTAAAGGAATTAGAGAAGGTAATGAGGAAACCAAATTATCACTCTTTGCAGATGCCATGATGATATACATAGAGAACCCTAAAGACTCAACTAAAAAACTACTAGAAACAATTCACAACTTTAGCAAAATTGCAGGATACAAAATAAATCCACATAAATCATCAGCATTTTTATATATTACCAATAAAGTTCAGCAGCAAGAGATACAAAAAGAAATTCCATTCAAAATAAATGTTGATAGTATAAAATATTTGGGAATTTATCTGCCAAGGGATAGTCAGGAAGTATATGAACTAAACTACAAAACACTTTCCACACAAATCAAATCAGACCTAGTCAATTGGAAAAACTTAAATGCTCATGGGTAGGATGAGCGAATATAATAAAAATGACAATACTACCCAAACCAATTTACTTATTTAGTGCCATACCAATCAAACTCCCAAGAAATTATTTTACAGACCTAGAAAAAATAGTAGCAAAGTTCATTTGGAAGGACAAAAGGTCAAGAATTTCAAGGGGGTTAATGAAAAAAAAGGCTGGTGATGGTGGCCTTGCTATACCAGATCTAAAACTATATTACAAAGCAGCAGTCATCAAAACCATTTGGTACTGGCTAAGAAATAGAGTAGTCGATCAGTGGCATAGGATAGAATCACAAGACAAACTAGACAATAACTATAGCAATTTAGTCTTTGATAAACCAAAAGATCCCACCTTCTGGGATAAGTATTCACTATTTGACAAAAACTGCTGGGAAAATTGGAAACTAGTATGGAAGAAATTAGGGCTTGACCCACATCTAACACCACATACTAAGATAAGATCTAAATGTGTTTATGATCTGGATATAAAGAGTGATATTATAAGTAAATTAGAGGAATGTAATATAGTTTACCTCTCAGACCTTTGGAGATTGAATAAATTTATGTCCAAAGAAGAACTTGAACTCTTAATTGAAAACCAGATAGATAACTTTGACTATATTAAGTTAAAAATTTTTGTACAAACAAAACCAATGCAGTCAAGATTAAGAGGGAAGTAATAAATTGGGAAATCATCTTTACATTTAAGGGTTCTGATAAAGGTTTCATCTCCAAAATATATAGAGAATTGTCTCATATTTATAAGAATTCAAGCCATTCTCCAATCGATAAATGGTCAAAGGATATGAACGAACAATTTTCAGAGGATGAAATTAAAACTATTTGTAGTCATATGAAAAGTTGATCCAAATGACTATTGATCAGAGAAATGCAATTTAAGACAACCCTGAGGTACCACTACACATCTGTCAGATCGGCTAAAATGACAAAAAAAGTAAATGATGAATGTTGGAGGGGATGTGGGAAGACTGGGACACTGATGCATTGTTGGTGGAGCTGTGAATGGATCCAGCCATTCTGGAGAGCAATTTGGAGTTATGCTCAAAAAGTTATCAAACTGTGTATACCCTTTGATCCAGCAGCATTTCTATTGGGCTTATATCCCAAAGAAATCATAAAGGAAGGAAAGGGCCCCACATGTACAATAATGTTTGTGGCAGCCCTTTTTGTAGTGGCTAGAAACTGGAAACTGAATAGATGCCCTTCAATTGGAGAATGGCTGAATAAATTATGGTATATGAATATTATGGAATATTATTGTTCTGTAAGAAATGACCAGCAGGACGATTTCAGAGAGGCCTGGAGAGACTTACATGAACTGATGCTGAGTGAAATGAGCAGAACCAGGAGATCATTATACATGGCAACAACAATTTTATATGATGATCAATTCTGATGGACATGGCTCTCTTCAACAATGAAATGTTTCAAACCACTTCCAATTGTTCAGTGAAGAAGGCCATATACACCCAGAGAGAGGGATGTGAAATGTGGACCATAACATAATATTTTCATGCTCTTGATTGATTTTGTTTGCATTGTGTTCCCTTTATCTGATTTTTCTTTCTTGTAGATATGATTTTTCTTGCACAACAATGATAAGTGTGGAAATATGTATACATGTATTCTATTTGTCAAGTATTTTAACATAATTAACATGTAGTGGATATCCTGCCATCTAGTGGAGGTGTAGGGAGTTGGGAGGAAAAATTTGTAACAGAAAGCTTTGTAAGGGTTAATGTTGAAGAATTACCCATATATATGTTTTGCAAATAAAAAAAAAGATTTAAAGCAGAAAAACAAAACAAAACAAAGCCAAACATCAGTAAATGTTGCTTAGAGGCACATTGCATATTTGTCTAGTGTAATTAAAAATTTAGATCATAAGTCATCTTAGTGGAATCTGTGAACTTGACATTTTTAGTATTTTGTTAACTATATTTCAGTATATATTTTCCTTTGTAATTCAATGTATTTTAATTTATCAACATTAAAAATTATTATGAAGAATACATAAAAAAAACCTGACCACATGTTAGGGCATAAAAATCTAAAAATCAAATGCAGAAATAGTAAATGCATTTTTTTCAGATCATGCTGCAACAAAAACTATATATTAATATGGACCAGGGAAAAATAGAACAAAAATTAATTGGAAACTAAATAATCTAATCCTAAAGATAAAAACAATTGATAATTCGATCCAAGAGAATGGCCATAATGAGACAACATACCAAAAATTTTGGGATGCCCCCAAAGCAGTTCTTAGGGGAAATATTGTATCTCTAGTAGCTGTTTAAATAAAATAAAGAAAGAGAATTTCAATAAATGGGGCATGCAATTAAAAAAGCTAGAAAAAGAACAAACTTACTTCCCCCAATTAAACACCAAATTTGAAATTCTGAAAGGAAAAGAGGAGATTAATAAAATTGAAAGTAAGGAAACTACTTTACTAGTCAGCAGAACTAAGAGTTGATTTTAAGAAAAAACTAACAAAATAGATAAACTTTTAGTTAATTTGATTAGAAAATGGAAAGAAGAAAACCAAATTGTTAGTATCAAAAATTAAAAAGGTGAACTTTCCACCAATGAAAAGAAATTAGAACAATAATTAAGTGCTATTTTGTTCAATTGTATGTAAGTAAATCTGATAATCTAAGTGAAATGGATGAATACTCAACAAAAATAGAGATTGCTCAGATTAACAGAGAAGAAAAACATTATTTAAATAGTCCCAGTTTAGAAAAAGAAATGGAACAAACCATCAATCAACTTCCTAAGAAAAAATCTCCAGGGCTAGATGGATTTACAAGTGAATTCTACCAAATATTTAAAAGAACAATTAATTCCAATTTTATACTATGCAAACTATTTGGAAAAATAGGGAAAGTAGGAGTCCTACCAAATTCCTTTTATGACACAAATATGAATAATTAAATCAGGTAGAGTCAAAACAGAGAAAGAAAATTATAGATCAACTTTCCTAATGAATATTAATGCAAAGATTTTAAATAAAATATTAGCAAAGAGATTATAGCAAGTTATCACAAGGATAATACATCATGACCAAGTAGGATTTATATCAATAATTCAAAGCTGGTTCAATATTAGGAAAACTATCATATCAATAATGAAACTAATACAAATCATATAATTATCCCAAATAGATTGAGATCCATAAAAGCATTTGACAAAATCCAATACCCATTCCTATTAAAAACACTAGAGAATATAGTAATAAATGGAGCTTTCTCTAAAATAGTAGTATCTATCTAAAACCATCAGCAAGCATTATATGTAATGGGGATAAAGTGGAAACATTCCCAATAAGATCAGGGGTGAACCAAGGTTGCCCACTATCACCATTACTATTCAATATTGTATTAGAAATATTAGCTTTGGCAATAAGAGAAGAAAAAGAAATTACAGGAATTAGAGTATGTAATGAAAAAACAAATTATCACTCCAAAGTTGATATGATGTTATGCTTAGAGAATCCTAAAGAAATCTTAGAGAATCATAAAAAACTATTAAAAACAATTCAAACTTTAGCAAAATTGCAGGATACAAAATAAATCCACACAAATCATCAGCATTTCTATGCATTACAAAGTCCAGCAGCAAGAGATACAAAGAGAAATTCCATTTAAAATAACTGTAGATAATATAAAATATTGGGAAGACTACCTGGCAAGATAAAGTCAGGAACTTTATGAACACAATTACAAAACATTTTCTACACAACTAAAGTCAGATCTGGAAGAATATCATGTGTTCATGGAAAGGCTGAGCTAATATAAAAATGACATCTCTACCTAAATTAATCTGCCATACCAATCAAACTACTTTAGAGAGCTAGAAAAAAAATTAATAAAGTTCATCTGAAAGGACAAAAAGTCAAGAATTTCAATGGAATTAATGAAAAAATGCAAATAAAAGTGGCCTAAGTGTACCAGACCTAAAACTATATTATAAAGCAGTGCTCATCAAAGCATTTATTCCTGGTGAAGAAATACAATAGTTGATCAGTAAGTATCATAGGTTAGTTTCATACCACACAATAGTCAATGACTATAGTAATCTAGTATTTGATTAAAAAACCCAAAATGGAAGAATTCACTATTTGAGAAAAATTGTTGGGAAAACTGGAAAATAGTATGTCAGAATTGTATGTCAGTATTGACCAATACCTAACACCCTATACCAAAATAAAGTAAAAATGGATTCAAGATTAAATATAAAAAGGGATATTATAAGCAAATTAGAAGAACAAAGGATAGCATACTTCTCAGACCTATGGAGAAAAAAAGGAATTTATGGCCAAAGAACTACAGTATAAAATACAACATTGATCATTTTGATTACATTAAATTAAAATGGTTTTGTAGAAACAAAACCAATGCAGACAAGATTGAAAGGGAAGCAGAAAACTGGAAAAAAAATCTTTACATCCAAGAGTTCTGATAAAGGCCTCATTTCTAAAATACATAGAGAATTGACTCAAATTTATAAGAATACAAGCCATTCTTGAATTTATAAATGGTCAAAAAATATGAACAATTTTCAGATGAAGAAATAGTCTGTTTTAGTCACATGGAAAGGTGCTCTAAATCACTATTGATCAGAGAAATGCAAATTAAGACAACTTTGAGGTACCAACTCAGAGGTACCTCTGAGATTGGCTAAGATTATAGGAAAAGATAATGATTAATATTGGAGGAGGTGTGAGAAAACTGGGACACTCTAATACAGTGTTTGTTGGTGGAGTTGTGAACTGATTCAACCATTCTGGAGAGCAATATCCAAAGGGCTATCTAACTGTGCATACTGTTTGATCTAGAAGTGTCATTAGGATTCACATGTGCAAAACTGTTTATAGCAGCCCTTTTTGTAATGGCAAGGAACTGGAAACTGAGTGGATGCCTATCAGTTGAAGAATGGCTGAATAAGTTATGGTATATGAATGTTATGGAATATTATTGTTCTATAAGAAATGATCAGCAGGATGATTTCAGAGAGACCTAAAAAGACTTGCATTAACTGATGTTAAGTGAAGTGAGTAGAACCAAGAGAACATTGTACACAGCAACAACAAGATTATGTGATGATCAATTCTGATGTTCTTGGTTCTTTTCAACAATGAGGTAATTCAGGGCAATTTCAATAGACTTGTGTTGAAGAGAGCCATTTACATCCAAAAAGAATGCTATCAGTCCTGAATGTGGATCACATCATCCTATTTTCATCTTTTTTATTGTTGTGTGCTTTTTTGTTTTCTTTTTCTTTTTTTCCCTTTTTGATCTGATTTTTCTTGTGCAACATGATAAATATGGAAATATGTATAGAAAAATTATATATGCTTAATATACATTGGATTACTTGCTTTCTAGGAGAGTGATTTGGGGAAGGGAGGGAGAAAAATTTGGAACTCAATGCTTTGCTAAAGTAAATGTTGAAAACTATCTGCATATATTTTGGAAATAAAAAGCTATTATTTAAAAAAATATTGTAAATCACTAATAATTAATGAGAGGCAAATTAAAACAACTCTAAGGTACCACCTTCTACCTATCAGATTGTTTGACATGAAAGAAAATGAAAATGGCAAATGCTAGAAGAAGTGGAAAAATTAGGACTCTAATAATATATTATTGGTAGAGTTGTGAACTAGTTCAACCATTCTGAAGAACAATTTGGAAATACAACCAAAAGGTTATGAAAGTAGGCATATTCTTTGCCCCACAAATACCACTACCAAATCGATATCTCACAGATATCAAAAACAAAGGAAAAGGACCAATATGTACAATATTTATAGCAGCTCATTTTGTCATTACAAAGAAATGACAATTAACTTAATGCACATTAATTGGGGAATGACTAAACAAATTGTGGTATATGATTGTGATGGAATACTAACTAGTGCTATAAGAAATTATGAAAAGAATAGTTTCAGAAAATTTTGGGAAGAGTTATATGGTGCAAAGTAAAGCGAGCATATAAGAATATTATACAAATAACAGCAATATTGTAATGATTGTGAAAGAGTTAGCTACTCTGATTAATACAATGATCTATGTCAATTGCAAAGGACTCATGATGAAAAATGTAATCCACCTGCAGAGAGAGAACTTTGATTTGAAACCAAGAAGAGCTGCTGACTCGAAGTGTACCTGTCCTTGTTTCTGCCTTCTGTAATGTATGACTTAAAAATCTAACTTTGTTAGTATGTTCTTTATGCTTCCATTTTAGTGTTGTCATATGACATTTATTTTTCTTCTTTTCCTTTTTGGAATTTTTTCTCTTTGTGGCTCTAGAGTTTAATTTTCCATTATTTTTCCTTATGGAATTTTAAGATGTGGGAATCACATCTGTACTTCCTCTGAACCCTTTGAACTATATTCTCCTCAAATCTAAGGTTCATATCAGACTATGCCCATTTTTCCTCTTCTTATCATAAACTTTAGGAAAAAGTCATCACTCCCTACCAAGGTTCCTTTTGTTTCTGCCCCAGGAATCAGTTTATCTTTATTATCAAGAATTCAATCCAAAATAGAATTTCTTTTTGTTGGTTATTCTAGCTTTTGAAGAATAAAAATACCAATAAGGTAAGTTAAGAAGTAATCTTGCTATTGCTTCTATTAATCTTCACTTAAATGTTCTCTACTTTGTTTCAACTCTCTAATTCTTAGATTTCCTCACCCATGTACATATTTAAAGCTACTTTTTATTCATGTTGTTTCTTTTGAATAAGACATATTTATCCAGAACCATATTACACTTATAAATTTGTTCTTAAAGATTGAATGACATCAAATTTGCCTCTTTGCACTAGGACCTTCAGTTTCCTTTGTTATTTACCCAAAATTTCCAGTGGTTCAATATTACTCCAGGACAAAATCAAAAATCCTTAGCCTGGCATCTAAAGCATTTGATAATCCAATTCTCCAACCCATATAAGCCTTTTCTCTCCATATTCCACAGTTGGACTCTCATTAACTTACCATTCTGGTTCTAACCTCTCATATCTCCCTCTGTATATGCAAACTTTTCCCCATAGCCATAATACCATTCTTCTTCATCCTTATCTCCACCAATTAAAATTTTTCTCTTTACAAAAGGTCAAGAGTTTCAAGAGAATTAATGAAAAAAAAAAAGACTGATGATGGTGGACTTGGTGTACCAGATCTAAAACTATATTACAAAGCAGCGGTCATCAAAACCATTTGGTACTAGCTAAGAAATAGAGTAGTCAATCAGTAGCATAGGATAGAATCACAAGACAAACTAGGCAATAACTATAGCAATTTAGCATTTGATAAACCCAAAGACCCCAGCTTCTGGGATAAGTACTCACTTTTTGACAAAAACTGCTGGGAAAATTGGAAAATAGTGTGGAAGAAATTAGGGCTTGACCCACATCTAAAACCACATACCAAGATAAGATCTAAATGGGTTCATGATCTGGATATAAAGAGTGATATTATAAGTAAATTAGAGGAACATAATATAGTTTACCTCTCAGACCTATGGAGATGGAATAAATTTATGTCCAAAGAAGAACTGGAACTCTTAATTGAAAACCAGATAGATAACTTTGATTATATTAAGTTAAAAAGTTTTTGTACAAACAAAACCAATGCAGTCAAGATTAAGAGGGAAGCAATAAATTGGGAAATCATCTTTACATTTAAGGGTTCTGATAAAGGTCTCATCTCTAAGATATATAGAGAATTGTCTCATATTTATAAGAATTCAAGCCATTCTCGAATCGATAAATGGTCAAAGGATATGACTAGACAATTTTCAGAGGATGAAATTAAAACTATTTGTAGTCATATGAAAAGGTGATCCAAATCACTATTGATCAGAGAAATGCAAATCAAGACAACCCTGAGGTACCACTATACACCTGTCAGATTGGCTAAAATGACAGGAAAAGTTAATGATGAATATTGTAGGGGATGTGGGAAGACTGGGACACTGATGCATTGTTGGTGGAGCTGTGAATGGATCCAGCCATTCTGGAGAGCAGTTTGGAACTATGCTCAAAAAGTTATCAAACTGTGTATACCCTTTGACCCAGCAGCATTTCTATTGGGCTTATATCCCAAAGAGATCATAAAGGAAGGAAAGGGCCCCACATATGCAAGAATGTTTGTGGCAGCCCTTTTTGTAATGGCTACAAACTGGAAACTGAATGGATGCCCATCAATTGGAGAATGACTGAATAAATTATGGTATATGAATATTATGGAATATTATTGTTCTATAAGAAACGACCAGCAGGACGATTTCAGAGACTTGCATGAACTGATGCTGAGTGAAATGAGCAGAACCAGGAGATCATTATACATGGCAACAACAGTACTATATGATGATCAATTCTGATGGACATGGCTCTCTTCAACAATGAAATGTTTCAAACCACCTCCGATTGTTCACTGAAGAAAGCCATATACACCCATAGAGAGGGATGTGAAATGTGGACCACAACATAACATTCTCATGCTCTTGATTGATGTTTGCTTGCATTGTGTTTCCTTTATCTGATTTTTCTTTCTTGTAGATATGATTTTTCTTGCACAACAATGATAAGTGTGGAAATATGTATACATATATTCGATTTTTCAAGTATTTTAACATAATTAACATGTAATGGATATCCTGCCATCTAGGGGAGGGGTAAGGAGTAGGGAGGAAAAATTTGTAACAGAAAGCTCTGTAAGGATTAATGTTGAAGAATTACCCTTCATATGTTTTGCAAATAAAAAAAATTTAAAAAAAGAACTTTAAAAAAATAAATAAAAATAAAAAATAAAATAAAAATTTTCTCTTCTCTCAGGCTCATCTTGGCTGCTCTCTCTCCTTCCTTATTTCTTCCATTGAAAGTGACATATTCAGTTTCAAATTTTTCCAGAACTCTTTGTTTGGATCTATCTTTTGCCCTTATCCTTGCTCTATTTTGTTTCATTTTTATTTGAGTACATGTTCTATTTCCTCCAGTAGACCGTTTGAGGTTAGGGACTATTAGTTTTCATCTTTATATCTTCAGCACCTAAGGTAGTTATATAATTAAAGCAAATGATTAATAGTTTTTGAATTAAATTGAGTTTGGATTGAAAAAATTAAAAATTCTTCTGTGGGAGAAAAAGTGTTTTTGCTACTTATACCTGAGTGACCTTGATCAAGTTACTTTAATATCTCATTTCATTTCTGGTTTTGATTTCCTCCTCTTTAGAATTAGGGGATTGGACCAGGTGATCTCCAATTTCCTCTACTACAGAGGAAAATCTCTTCCAATTCTATCCTCAAACATTCTACATTATAAATTGTATGGATAATATAGTTTACCATCATTTATTGATAAGAATTCATTTTAATTGAAATATTTCTCTTCAGAGTGTTTATTCTGAATATCCATTCAATGTGTTGGTTGTTTTTGTTTTATTATTATTTTTTAATTTTTAGGATGGGACAGCATGCCTAATCCCAACTTTGCTGTCAATTCAGGACATTTACAATTATAATAGGACTTGGCAATCTATGTAAAAATAACAAGGTTTCGTCCTGACAGGTCATAAGTAATGGAAGAATTCCATCAACATGTCATGTTATATAATTATCAGGCTAAAGATTGACATCTGAGTACTTACCTGGGAATTGGCTCTTCTTTCCCTTGTTTGGCTGGAAAAGAAGAAATCGGATGGTCAGTCACAGAAGAAATTTCCTACAGCTTTATCTATGTTACATATTGGCAGTTGCCCTATGCTATTCCATCCAGCAGCCAAAATCATTCTTGAACTCATTTGGACTCCACATGAATATTTTATGTTTTGGAAGATAGGTTTAAAAGAACAAAAGTAAAAAGATGTTCATAGGTTCTGCTGAGATTTAAAAAAAATTCCTTGTTAAAATGCCTGACTATATTTTAAGAAGCATAACTAGAAGCTATTAGCCTAGTGGATGTGATGGTTTACAATAAAAAATCATCATTCAATGAACAGCAAGGCTTTACTTCCTAATTGGACAGTTATTTTGTTGCAGGATTATGGAAGTGCCATTTAAAAGCATTTTTGAAAACTTGGAGAGATTTGGGCCTGATTTATATTTTTCTTAGAATAAAACCCAAACTTATAGTTGTTTGCCTTTAAAATGCAGGTGTATGAGCATTTTTTGAAGAAAAAGATTAAAAAGTTCAATGAGAAAAAGAAATTTCCATTTGACATCTAAATTTGAGTCTAGCTGTGTTTTATTTCTTTTACTAGACAAAGAGTTGTGTCTTTTACACTTTTCTATTCATCCTATGGGGAGACAATATTTTAATACTGAATAAATGATGCTACTTGGGAGTCACTAAGACCTCATACAGAACAGATCTTATTTGTGACAAATATTAGAAAATACACAAGTAACTTAAACTCTCAGTGTACTCCACTCCCCATCCCGCAACTCTTTAAGACTATAAATTATAAACAAATTACCATCAGCTTGAGTTTTTCCACACAAATGAAATCACAGGTCCATTCTTGAAAAAACAAACAAACAAACAAATAAACAAATTCCCTCTGAAACCTATGAGTGCCTTGCAGAGTAGCTGTTTACCAAATGTTTAATTAATGAATTACATTATAGTAGGACTATAGCTCTGTAGGGAAAGAATAGCTCCAGTTTGTGCCCAATTAGGTGATAAAAAGGGAAAAAAACAGTGAAAAGTACCAAAGAAGATTATAAATTGGAGCATTATAATTTCAGTCAAAATCTTTGGCTGGATTTCAGTCCATTCTGTGAAGAAAGTAGAATACAGGTGCTAAATGTCAGGATGTTCAGACCAGGATCGTTTAGCAGTATACAAGATGAGCCAAAAAAACTGTTAGAGGTCAGTCAGTCAACAAGCATTTAAGTGCTTACTATGTGCCAGGTGCTGGGGATCGTGCAATCTAGGAACTCTCCATTACAAAAAACAACACTGTTTCTGAACTCAAGAGGGTCATATTATAATGGAAGATGTGTACATAACCAGTTACATATAAGATTGACACAGAGTAGATGAAGGTAATCTTAAAAAGAAAACATTAGTATTTGGGTCCTGATTTGAAAGTGAGTCTTAAAGGAAATCAGAGAAACTAAAAGGGGAAGTATTGGTGCATTCTAGACATGTGTAAAGATACAGAGAGGAAAGATGGAATCTCAGAAGGAGTCTGTGGAGTAATAGGAATTGAGGTTCATTCCTCATCCCACCCCAAGTATTACTGGAAGGCACCTGAATTTTCAGTCTACCCAATACTAGGTAGAGTTGTAGAGATCCCACTGGTTTTCTCAAGCACTCATGTTCAGGGAAAGTAACTTATCAGTTTATAGTGATTTTTGTCCTCTCCAATTGAACATCAAAATTGGATGGGCAGTGCTCAGGAAACATTACAAAGTGTGTTTCTCAAGAGGAGACAAAATGACATTTCACTTGGTCCTCCAATTCCTTTTGCTCTCAAATTATTCCCCTCCTCAAATGATGAGACAAAAATTCTCCTGAAGTATTTAAATGATGCAAACACTCAGGAAGGAGAAATATGGGTCCTAAACTTAGATACAAATATCATGTTCCTCATCATTCCTTTATATTTATAGAATGCCCCTGGACACTCTATCTCTCTGACCTCCTCTCTTCTCATTCCTCTCCCAACCCAGCTTATTTATCACAGACTCCTTTCTAAGGCAGGGTTGGGAATACATTCTTAGGGTCTTAAAAGACTTTGTTATTTCTGTTTTTAGAGTCTTCTTGAGTTTCAAGAGTAAATTATAGCATCCCTGGACTCAGGTTAAGGCCAAGTCAACCTTTCCACTATAAACTCCTCTTAGCAGTGATTGATACTCTATTGCTTTGCTGAACCATTTTTTTTTCACTGAGTTTGAGGTTTTCACCCAAGGTCAGAACCCAAGAGCTAATGAGTTTCTCAGCATGTTACTGAAAAGGAAAATGAAGAAGGAAGGACTTTTGTGACCTTTTGGATATTTTGAACTCCCTTTACTTGTTTATATTTCCTTGACTATTATGTCCCTTTCTCTTTCTCTTGGTTGTAGAAAGGTTTGTGACAATTGACCAATGATGAATTGGTATTAGCAATGGATTTGGACTCAAAAAGACATGTTCAAATCCAACTCTACTATACACTACCTGCGTAATACTGGGTAAGTCACTTCTCCATCTCGGCCTCAATTTCCTAAAGAAATAAACTAGGAGAATAAGATGATCTTGAGAGACACTTGCAACTCTAAATCTGTCAAAACAATACTTATTATATATGGAGTCTTTCTGGTAAAATTTCAAAATCTTGTCAGTCTCCAGGAGAATTTCTGACTAACTGAAGTTTCATTTGAGATTTTAGTTTTGATGAATTAGAATGGTCCAAAGGGTCTGGCTAGGTCCAGTTCCAAAACTAGACAATGTCTTTTGGAGTAAATTAACTGTTCTCAGACTGGTCATATTAGGAGTAAGACATTTGGTTATAATGAGCAAACTTGTTCTCGATCAACTAGACTGGTAAACCTGGGGACTGCTCCAGTCTCTGCTTTGTGGAATTCTTTGTCTCTCCTTTAGGATTTTTTCTAACTCTAGTCATTATTTTTCCCTCAAATTGTATTTTTTTACTTCAAATCAGGATGACTTAGATAGAATAGGGAAAAATTAGGAAGCCAAGAAGTATTCAATATTTCTTTTCTCTGATTTTTTGAGAGTGGGGTCAAATAGTCAAGCTTCTTTCTAGTAAAATATCATATCTGAGAAATTAATTGGATGGCACATGGATTTTTTGCTGCAAGTTTGGCCATGGTATGGTGGAAAGTATTTTGGATATAAATTTGAATATTACAACTGACTGTATTAATAGTGCTACAAGCCAGATGATTTTTTCTAGTGCTGATATTTTATGTGCATTATTATTATATTATATTATTATTATATCCTATATTTATATTATATACATATATATCCTATATAATAAATATTATTTATATTATCAATGGCACCGACTATCTTTTATGGTACTGTGAACTCATTTAAAATTACTGGAATGATTTGAGAATGTTTTTAATGCTACAGGAAAATCGACAGTCTTCAAATATTTGGTGAGAGTCAATGTTGTCAAACTCAAATAGAATTAGGGCTATTAAAGTATATATAAAAATCTATCACATAGTAATAATATAGGTTTTATTATATTTTATTTTTTCCACATTTGGGAATATTGTGATCTGTAAGCCATGTGTTTTATACCCCTGATGTGAGTCACTTTGGTACTATGAATAGAATACTAGTCTTGAATCTAGGAAAGCCTGCACTGAAGTACTATTTCTGACACATACTAGTATGTGACACCAGGCAAGTTGCTTAACCTCCAGTGTTTTAGAAAACTCTTAAAACTAAAAGGTGCTGGTGTGCCAAAGTGAATTGCTAAAAGAAGTTTCCTCACCTGGAAATTATTATTATTATTATTATTATTATTATTATTATTATTATTATTATACCCAACCACAATTGGGGTTAAGTGACTTGCCCAGGGTCACACAGCCAGGAAGTGTTAAGTATCTGAGACCAGGTTTGAACTCAAATCCTTCTGACTTCAAGGCTGGTGCTCTATCCACTGCGCCACCTAGCTGCCCCCTAGAAATTCTTTACACCAATAAAATCACTGTTTTTATATATCCCACCTTTGAGATCAATAAACTTTGCTTTTATGGAGATCATGTGTTCTTTTATTCTTATTTCTTTTTGCTTCTCTTATTTCAGATTATATTCTTTACTTTTGTGTATTTGCATTCCCAGTCAATACTGCTCTCTTTTGTTTCTTTGGTAAAACTTACTATTCAAGGTTTTGTATGCCAATTATTTCTTTTGTATAAATCAAAAGTTTCGCTTTCACAATTCTTATTTATTTCTCAAGCAATTCAGTAACACCCTTCTATGATTCTGTATTCTCTTGGGAATATACAGGGTCCTCTACCTTATTCCATGTTGATTAATTTTCCTTTGTCTTGCAACATTCATGAGTATCTGGATTATTTTAGGTGATCTGGAGATTTTGTTGACTTCTGTTATTATCTTCCCTGTTGATTTATCTTATGTTCAAAATCTTTACCCAAATTTTCTTCTTACTGAGATAATTTGGTAATTCCAACATTTTCCCCCTTATATTACTATATTGCTCAGGAGATGGTAATCTCCTTGGGGATTGTACTTCAAAGCTGTCTTAGCTTCATTACTGGATAATTCACATTTAGTCTCAGTTACAAGTTAATTTTGAGGACAAAACTGGCCTTACCTGGATATTGGGCAATTTCCTTCAGACCTTCCAGAGTGTCACACAGCCACACTTATATGTCCTGCCCCAGTTCCTCAGTTTTCTGGCTGAGCTGTGTATTATAACACAGAGTTTTGCCATAACTCCTGTCTCAGCCTAAACAATTTCTACCTTTTAGTTTTCTATGGCGTAGGGAAAAACAGCCCCATAATTAAATTCTATAACAGGGCTGTGTGTCAGCTAGAGCAGCCTTGTTGCTGAAATGTGAAGATGGGGGAGAGGTTATTGAGTGAGTATCTCAGGGATTAGTCTTTGTTCTTGTTAGTTCATTGAAAACTTATCTCAGTGTTCTTTATGTCATGTCACCATGAGGAGAGCTGAAATTTCTCTATCTTTTTCATATAATTCTGATTTTGGAATGTTGTACCATGTATATAGTAGGCATTTAATAAATGCTTTTAAATTGATTGCTTCATTGGTATTGGGAGGATCTGAAGAACTTCCTTTATTGATGTAGGTCAGTACTTTCTCTTAGAAATCAACTAGAACATGGAGAGAATAAATGACTTGCCAAGTGTCCCATAGGCAGTGTAAAATGAAGGACTTGAATCCAGGACTTCCTAGTTCTAAGGTCATTTCCATTATACCACAGTGATTTCATTGGGAGACTATTGATTTGGGATGAAACTTGAGACTTTTGAAAGTGCTGAACAATTTCCTAAATGCTGGCCCAGTCTACACTTATTCATCTCTGAGCTATCCCCATCTGTAGCACCTGTCCAAAAGAGGAAAATTGATCAGGGAAGAAATCTCACCTTTAACTAGGCAGTTGAATGACTTAGTGGATAGAATGGAAGGCCTGGAGTCAGTAAGATCTAAGTTCATATCTAGACTTAGAAACTTCCTACGTATGTGACCCTAAGAGAATCACTTAACCTGTCTGCTTCAATTTCCTCAACTGTAAAATAAAAATCATAATAGCACCTATCTTTCAGAGCTGTTGTGAAGATCAAATGTAAAGCACTTAACACAGTGGCTGGCAAATAGAAAGTACCATGTAAATGTTAGCTATGATTAGTTATTATTCTTAAACTTTGTTGGAGAGCATTTTGAAAGAGAATTGTCATTTAAATTAGCCTGATTAAAAATTAGAAAAATTTTGCTATAGATTGTGAAGGTGAAATCTATTAAGGGATAGAGGATCAAGAAGAAAAAGATACTAAACCATCAGTAAGCTGCTGCAAGCTACATTCTGCATTTATATATTGTAAAATCTTTCTCTGATCTGCTTTGGTGAAGGGATTTCTACATTCAGAATGCCCTTTACTTGGATGAAATTGCAGGTGCAGAAAGCAAAAATCAAAACTTCAAAGATAAAGGTAAAAATATATGAAGGCAAATAAAATTTTAGTTAAAAGAAAAATTTAATTAATTCTTTTGCTCTAGGTAGCAGATTAATTTTAAGTCAAATTTATGAGGTTGGAGAAATGTAATTTTTATGTACTGTAAATTCACTCAGCTGAGATCCTCCTCCAATGCCTCATTGTAGCATGGAGATTCCCTGGATTCCTGACAAGTCCTGCCATGCAGAAATCACTTGCCATCTCTGTGTCTGCTCAGGTAAACTAAGTGAAGCTATTCTCCTAAGATAGGGATGATATGTGAACTGTTAGATGAGGGAAGGGGCACCCATACCAAATAAATCAAAGATCCTTGAAATATTCAAGAAAGTAGATTTATTTTATAGTAAATAAGATCCCCTTGTTTACTCAATGCATATTGTTCAATTATGTTCAGTTTCACAGGATCATAATGCTAGTGTTGGAAGGATCTTAGAAGTCATCCAGTACAACTACTTACATATATAGATATTACAGATGAGAAAACTATCACCTAATTTTGGACCTAGAAATGTTAAGTCCAAAAAGCACAGCAAAGAATAGGCAAAAGCAGAATTTGCACCAAAGTCCTGTAACTCTAAATTCATCACTCCACCATAGCATCCTGATTCTTTAAGGTCTACGGATTATTTGGAACATTATTTTTATATGCTTTATAGAGCATAATTAGAGCATAATTAAAATTATTATTTTATTCATTCTTTATTTTATTATAGTTTATTTTTATTAAAGCTTTTTATTTGTATAACATATATATGGGTAGTTCCTATTTAAAATTATTATTGAGTTTTATCTAGAGGTAGTTTTGTTTTTATAACATACCGTTGGTATTATAAAATTTTTTTAGAAATGAAATAGCACTATATTGTTTCTTTTTTTTAAAAATTTCTTTCTTTTTTTTTTTTTGCTTTTTGCTGAGGCAATTGAGGATAAGTGACTTGCCCAGGGTCACACAGCTAGGGAATGTTACCACCTAGCTGCCCCACACTATATTGTTTCTTTGGGAAAGTAATACATTTTATGATGATCCACTTAATGATGTAGTTTCTAGGGATGCTTTATGATTAAAAAAAAAAACCAGGGGACTGTTGGTTCTATATATCCTGATGAGGTAAAATCAAAGAATATAATTGTAATTAATTTGCATAGATTACTTGACCACAAGATTTTTTGGGGACTATCAGATTTGCACTAACTTTAATAACTTTCTCCTTTTCCATATCTCTTCTTCCATTTTAGCTATTCCCCTTTTTCTCTCCTTTACTGGGTCACCCTATCTTTTGTTCCTTAATAATATTTTATTTTCCCCAACACATGTAAAAATAATTTTAACACTCATTTTTGTAAAACTTAGCATTCTAAATTTTTCTCCTTTCCTCCCTCACCTCCTTCCTCCCCAAGACAGCAAGCAATTTATATAGGTTAAATATGTGCAATCCTCTTAAACATATTTCATTATTTGTCATGTTGTACAAGAAAAATCAGACCAAAGAGAAAAAAAAACACAAGAAAGGAAACAAACAAACAAAAAAGTGAAAATACTATGCTTTGATCCTTATTCCTTCTCCATAGTTCACTCACTGAGTGAAACTGGCATTTTCCATCCCCAGTCTATTAGAATTGCCTCAAATCACCACATTGTTGATAAGAGCCAAGTCCATCACAGTTGATCATCACATAATATTGATGTTACTATGTACAATAGTTTCCTGGTTCTGCTCTCTTCACTCAGCATCAGTTCATGGAAGGCTTTACGGGTTTTTTGAAATCATCCTGTTCCTCATTTCTTATAGAATAATACTATTCCATTACCTTCATATACCATAACTTATTCACGGACATCAACTCAATTTTCAGTTCCTTGACACTGTCATCTTATCTTTTTTTTCCAAGTCTGACATAGAATTTTATTTTAATTTTTCCTTTAAATTATATTTTGTTTTAATTTCATTGACAAATGTAAGTATTGAGATATACAAACAGAACAAAAGAGAAAGAAAAATAAAATGAAAAGTTGAATACAAATTATTGTACATGAAACCATAAACTTATGTTACTTATACTGTTTATTCAATTCAACAGTTTTAAAAGTTCCTATTCTGTGTAAGGCAGTGGGCCAAGTGTGGGGATATACAAAGACAAAGTAATATTTTATACTGTCAGAGAGTTTACATTCTACTGAAAAGAGGTACACACTCTGTCCAAGTTGTACACTAAATAATATAGTACATATAACGATTTTCAAAATTGTTTGTTTTAAAATTATTTTTCTTATTGAAGCTTTTTATTTTCAAAATATATGCAAGGATAATTTTTCACCACTGACCCTTGCAAAACCTTGTGTTCCAATTCCCCCCTTCCTTTTACCCTCCTCTAGATGACAAATAATCCAGTATATGTGAAACACAGTAAAATACGTCAATCCAATATAGGCATATATATTTATACAATTATCTTGCTGCACAAGAAAAATCAGATTAAAAGGAAAAAATAAGAAAAAAATAAAATTCAAGCAAATAACAGCAAAAGAAGTAAGAATGCTATGTTGTGGTCCACACTCAGCTCTCACAGTTCTCTCTCTGGATACAGATGGCTCTCTCCATTACAAGATCATTGGAACTGGTTTGAAACATCTCATTGTTGGAAAGAGCCACATCCATCAGAATTGATCATCATATAGTCTTGTTGCTGTGAATAATGATCTCCTGGTTCTGCTCGTTTCGCTCAGCATCAGTTCATGCAAGTCTCTCCAGGCCTCTCTGAAATCCTCCTGCTTGTCATTTGTCACAGAACAATAATATTCCATGACATTCATAAACCATAATTTATTCAGCCACTCTCCAATTGAAGGGCATCCATTCAGTTTCCAGTTTCTAGCCACTACAAAAAGGGCTGCCACAAACATTCTTGCACATGTGGGTCTCTTTCCCTCCTTTAAGATCTCTTTGGGATATAGGCCCAGTAGAAACAATTTTCCTCTCTTGCCTGGGTAAGAAATGCAGTGGTCACTCATGGACTGGTCCTGCTGCTGATCAGAAGCTTTTTCCTGCTCCGCTTCTGATCTTGCCGGATTCATCCTTCCTTGGGCAGATTGGTCCCCACTCCAACCTTACATCCCAGGCCTCACAATATTGGTGCCAGATCTAGTGCAGAAATTTGCTCCTCTCTTTGAACTACTGTAGCTCAGATACTCCCGTCTAACCCCCACCCAATCCAAATGATCCACCAGCCTCAGCTTTTTTATAGCTAGGTTAGCTGCTTGATGTTTCTTAGGCACTGGAATGTGTTGGTCTTTGCTTTTTTTCTGTTACTCTGAGACAACCTATTCTAAACTGTATCCTTTAATTATTTTGCAATGCAAATCCTTTGAGTTTGACACTGACTTTCATTAATAATACATGTTATTTGTTAACTCTCTGATACTGAACAATGCAGAATTTGGAGATGGGAACATGCATTTGATTTAATCATGCATCTAGCCTTGGAAGTTGGCTTCTAGCTTCTAGGCATTTTATTATAAATGTGGTTTTAGGTTACTTTTCTCCTGTGACCTTGCCTCTCTGCCACTGCATTATACTGACTTTTCTCTTAAAGGTTCCCAAACCAACATTCATCCCTTTCTTCAAATAGACACTTTAAAGAACAGAAAAAATTTCTTCCAAAATAATTTGCAAGGATTGCTACCTTTGAGCTACCCACACTTTGCATGAGAACATAACAACCTCATATTTTTATCTATTACTTGCTAAGCTATTTTCTTTTTATTTATTCTTTTAAGCTATGTCCCTATTTCTGAGTATTAAGTCAGAGCACAAGCTTCTCTAAGTACATTGTAGAGGGGATTCTGATTGAGAAGTAAGTTGGGCTTGGTAGCTTTTGAGGTAACTTACAACTCTGAGGTTGTTAGATTTTAATCCCCAGGGATGGATCAAGCTACCAGTTTTTGAGAATAATAGAAATATGAGTATTTTTAAGGAGTAGGGAAGCAACAAACAGATATAAACTGAAGTTTAGTGAGAGAATAGGGATGATAAAGGAAAAAATCTGTTGGAAAGAATAGAATAGAATGGAATCACTTGTGCATGTTGAGGGTTTGCAAACAGAAGTACCACCTCATTATGTGAGGTAGAGTTGAAGGAAGAAAAGTAGCAGAAGGAGGAAAGAGGAAGTTTCCAATGAATTGCCTCAATTCTTTTTTTGGGGTGAAATATGAAGCAACATTCTCAGATGAATTAGGGGAAAGGGAAGGGAGTCATGAGTAGGCAGAATTATATATATTACTTAAGACAGTCAATTAAAGAATTTGTTTTGATTTATATTTTGCTTTTCTTTATTTTCTTCTTATGGAGGAATAGAATGGAAAGGAAATGTATTTTTGTTCATAGAAAACAAAAAGAAAATTAAATTTTAAAAATAGGAATGTTAGAGAGCTGATGTGTTGTAATAGATAAAGATCTCCTCTCAGAGGTAGGAATACCTGGATTCAAATCTCATCTCTGATGCATACTGGTTGTGTGCTTTGTAGTACTCTAGGCAATTTCTTAAGACTATAAGTAGAGAAAAAGCACTGACTTTCATTGATAGAGGAAATATCTTCACCAAGGAGGAATATATTAGCAAAATGACAGGTCTAATATTCATCCCTATTCCCGTCCCCATCCTTAATCCTTTGTTTTAGGCTCTGAGAATACAGATTAAAAAGTAAATGGTCTTTGCCCTCAAGGATCATATAGGGAAGACCACACATACATGTATATGTATATGTATATATGTATATGTACAGAGTAATTACACCAGAAATACAAGTTTAAAGACAGCAGGCACTCATAGTTGGGAGGATGAAGAAAATCTCCATGTAGAAAGTGTACATGAGTTTGCTTTTCTCTGTGTCCTTGCACAGAACAGGGTGAGAAACCCTACCTGTACAAAGTCAATGATTTTAAGCACGAACTTCCTGGTGGATTGAGATACCAAAATACCCTTCCAATCAGGCACCAGAGATCTGGGTTTTGAAAACTCAATCCTCATAATAATAAGTTGAATACTCAACTGGGAGTCTAGAGAACTGGGTTTTACAATGCCTATCACCAAATTTCAAGAACTCACTTCGAGGATCATAGAATCTAAAGCTAGAAGAATCCTTAGAAGCCATTGACTCCAACCCTGTTATTTTATACAAGAAGAAACTTGCCCATGGGCACATTAAGTAATGTACCTTCCAAATCTCTTATGTAGTACTTGGCAGGATTAGGATTTGAATTCAGGTTTTATGGCCAAGTTTATTGCTCTTTCCATTGCACCATATTGCTTAGAATTAATCAGTTTCCATCTATTTATTGAATGTCTATAAATAAATTAATTAAATTTCTACTATTTATTAATCTTTATGCTGGGGGAGGGATTGTTTTGTGAAGAACAAGGATTTTAAAAGGTGACATAATTTATTTTTTTAGGGAACTTAAAGTCTACTAGAGTCACAATAACTAGCCACAAATATTCTAATACAAAATAGTAAGTGATCAGTATTTAAAGTGTAAAGGGTCTTGAAATATCTGAGGGGAGATATCCACTTAGGAGACTTAATTGAAGAAATTCTGCTATAATTGGGTGTTGAAGGATAAATGGGATTTAAGTAAATGAACATGGTTGAGGGGAGGAGGGGAAAGTCAATCCTGGCATTGACAATGACATGAGTTAATGCAGGGAGTTGGGGAAAGTGATGAATGTGCTGAATACTAGTTCATTAAGCAAGAATAGGGAACTTTAAAGAGGAAAATATAGTATATATTAAATAATACATATTGCATAGGGAAGGTCAGAGAGGGAGACGAAGCCAACCATGACTCCATGTATGTGTTCGATATTGGTAGACTTTTGTGGGTGATGTAAAAAAACTAGAAGTCATAGACACTGCCTTCAGAGCTGTTATGATTTGGGAAATGGGAGTGATAAACACTTGCTTTTCACCTTTCAGAAGGCTATCGCAAGGACACATCTTGCCAGACTTAAGGAATTAAAGACCACCTTTTACCTTCCTGATCAGTGGTCATGAAGGAGGGTTTTATAAAGCTGGGGCTGCTGCAGAAATATGAGCTACCAAATATTGTCATGTACATGAAAGAGATTTGAAAATATATTATGTAAACACAGGCCAGTGCTACTATTGGATGAGATCAGGGTTGTTAACATATGGCACGTTGTGTGATGAAGCATTTTCAGGTGAATTGTTGTCATTTCAATCCAATATGTCTAGCCTGGATAATACAGTAGAAGGGATGATACAGTGTGTGCAGTGATGTGCATGACCGGAAGGTAATGAGCAGCCACTTTACTGTATTTTAATTTAAAATGTGACAGACGATTCTCCAATCACTGTTGGTGTAATGGCGGCTTTCACTTACCATTTAACAGATGGTGCTTCATTACTGGATCCTTTCCCTTCAGTCTCTGCCATCCCATCACATATGTTGGCTGCTTTCTGAGATGGGAAGTCCTGCCACACAGTCAGCCAGACTGCACAGGAGCACCCAGGGAGCTCTTTCTAATAGATGTCCTCCTTTCGGGTCCCAGGGTGGCCAACCCACTGCAACCCCTTAGACCACCTGTCTGGTCATCAGCCAGAGGAGGCTCCCTCTTCTAGTCCAGCCCATATTTCACCACTTTTCCAGAATAGGCTTCCCTGCTCTCTCAACCCCTGCCCCCAAACTGGTCATATTACTCTGCCTCTGTTGCTTAACAGGTAAAGTTTAAACTTCTTTGCCTAACTCTTAAGTCTTCCACAATCTGATATTACCTTAACTTCTTTCTTTCTTTCTTTCTTTCTTTCTTTCTTTTTTTTTTTTTTCTTTTTTTTTTCTTTTTTTTTTTTTGCTGAGGCAATTGGGGTTAAGTGACTTGCCCAGGGTCACACATCTCAGAAGTGTTAAGTGTCTGAGACCAGATTTGAACTCAGGTCTTCCTGACTTCAGGGCTGGTGCTCTATCCACTGCACCACCTAACTGCCCCATTACCTTCACTTTTCAACCACATTTTATATTATTCCAGTCTGCACACTCTAAGTCAAATTTGGCTACTCTTTGTGCTTTGTGCCTTTTGTTACCTGTCATCTATAATCCAACTTCAATACCACTTATTCTAGGAATCATTTGCTGATCCCTGATTGGAGACATAATAGAGAGATCAGTAGACTTGAAATTGAGAAAATTTGAGTTCTAACTGACTATGTGATCTTAGTCAAGTCATATAACTTCTCAGTTAAAAATGAGATGAATGATAATAATAACATTCATATAGCACTTAATATGGGTCAACCATTCTGTTAAACCCTTAATATTTTATTATCTTTTTTGATTCTCATAACATCCCTGGGACAGGGGTGTTATTATTATTATTCCCATTTTATAAATGCATGAAATGAGGAAAACATAATGTAAGTGACTGTACTAAGGTCACATAGCTATTGAGAATCTAAGACTGGATTTGAATTCAGATCTTCTTGTCTCCAGACCCAACACTCTATCCACTAATAATAGTATTGAACTAAAAGGATTAGGGTGAAGACTAAGTGAGATAATATATAGTATAAAATGCTTCACAAACATCAAAGAATTATAAAAATACCAGTTGTTGCTATTCCTGTTAAACATGATGCAATATTTTGGTACCTGTTTAATGTACTGATTATGTAAATAATCAGTGATAATGTGTTTGTCCTTTTAGAACGTGAGTACCACAAGGGCAAGAATAGTGTGTCTAATCTCAATCCAATAGACTTTTAGTCCATATCCTTTTTTTAAATGTCTGAAGCATTTGACATTATTGACCACACACTCCTCATGGACGTTCTCTCTTGTTTTTCAAGAACCTTCTTTGCCTCTCTTGATTCTCTACTTACCTATCTAACTATTCCTTTTCAGTTTTCTTTTTACAAAATCATCAAGCATGTTGTTTTAGGAGAAAAATCTGAGTCTGATAAAAGTTCCTGGAATAGGCTAAGTTAAGGTTATTGCCTTAAAAAGGCAATGAATTGATTCATGGAACTTAAT
Organism: Myrmecobius fasciatus; assembly: GCA_023553655.1. Lineage (NCBI taxonomy): Eukaryota > Metazoa > Chordata > Mammalia > Dasyuromorphia > Myrmecobiidae > Myrmecobius > Myrmecobius fasciatus. The sequence continues at coordinate 26,207 of JAJPUD010012276.1, forward strand.
TGCTCTAGGTTATTAAAGGTTTACAGCATTGAGTTGTTGTCTAAGTTGAACCCTTTCTCTATCTCAGGAGGACTTGAGTTCTACTAGCAAAAACCTTTCAGAATTCATGGTTGGTTCCATACCATATTAAGACATCGGAAAAGGATTTTGATGGAAATATCTTAATACAATTTTTGGAAAATTAGTCATTTTAAATTTATGGGAAGGCCTTGCTTTTTTTTTTAAAGAAATTCCATTTTGTACAATTTATGGTATACAAAGTTCTTCATTTTGGGGAGGGGTGGTTAAGTCCAGATTTTCTTCTATTACATTGGCAAAGTAGATCTCTATTAAACTTCTCATTAGACTGACTCCTTGCTTCTTATTATTTTTGCATTATCTCCTATTCCTATGGAGCAGTGATTATCACAGTAACATTAAAATTCAGATTAAGTTTTTATCCATCACTAAAAGAGGCATTTGATCTCATATCACCCAAGTTTCCAGAGAAGAGTCCTTCTAAGTCAAGGATTCTTAACCTGAGTGACCTCATTAAAATATTTTAATACCTTTTCAATCTTATGTATTTTATTTTATGCACTTAAAAACATTATTCTGTTGCAGTCCATTGCTTTCAGTAGATTGCCAAAGGAGTCTGTCACAAAATGAACAATAAATTCTTGTTCTAAGTAAAATTGCATACAGCTATAAACAAAACAACCCTAAAACAAATAAAATATAATATTGTATTTATAATAAAATGCTAGTGGTTGTTTCTTAGAATAACTGTGGAAGTATATACCAGGCCAGAGCTGCTTTAGGGCTTGAAGTAGAGATGATCCACACCAGCCTTTATTTTTCCTAATAGGCAATTCCTACAACCTTCCCCAAATCAAGGTGCACTTGTGAAGGACTAGGACCAGGACATAACATTCACTCTTTCTCTTACCCTTAAAGCATCTGCTCTGGCCCCTTTCTTGAGTAGATTTTCTCTCACTAAGATTTATTTAATCAGTCTAATAAGTATTATACTTTCTCTCTCTGTAATTCATACTTTATTCTCTTCATAAATAATTCCATCCTTGAATCAAGAGAAGAACAAAAAGATTATGGGATGATAAACTGCAATGGATTCGGCTCTTTTCAGCAATGAGATAATTAAGGGCAATTCCAACAGACATGATGGAGAGAGTCATCTGCATCTAGAGAGAGGACTATGGGGAATGAATGTGGATCATTGCATAGTATTTTCACTTTGTGTTGTTGCTTGCTTTTTTTCTTTCTCATGTTTTTTTTCCTTTTGATCTGATTTTTCTTGCACAGCATGATGAATATGAAAATATTAGATGAATTGTACATGTTTAACCTATGTCAAATTGATTTATGTCTTGGGAAGGGGGCAGGATAGAGAGGGAGAAAAACATGGAATGCAAAGTTTTGTAAAGGCAAATGTTGAAAATTTTGCATGTCTTTGGAAAAATAAAATACTATTAAAGAAAAAACACCTCCAAGCTTTTAGCACACTGTTGAAAATATCCAAAAGTCAGATTTCTTTTTGTTGTATCTTATGTGATCATAACAGGCAATGAAATGTATTGCATTATTTAAATAATTGGGAAATTTGAACAGATTAGAGAGGAGCCTATGATGAATTTTGCCATAGGATCAGCAAGTTATGAATCTGATTCATATTTTTTGACTTCACTGACTTTTCTCTATTTCTTTAGGGTAAACGAAGAAGATTTAAAAACTATTAGTCAGTTTCTAAGATTGAGGGTCCCAAAAGCATTTTACTTCCTCTCCTTTCCCTGCTTCTACTCCTTTGTTATCTGGATTTCCTTCCTGATCTCTACTTCAACTCCAAAGACATGTTATCTTGCTCTTTATCCCTTTCTCCCCAGGTTCTCAGGCTAGTTGAGGATTTTTAATGTTTTAAACTTTTTATTTTCAAAATATATGTATAGTTTGCAACATTCAGTCTTGCAAAACCTTGTGTTCCAAATTTTTTCTTTCTCCTTTCTCCCATCCCCTTCCTTAGACAGCAAGTAATCCAATATATATTAAACATATGCAATTCTTCTATATTTATTTCCACAATTTCATGCTGCACAAGAAAAATAAAATCAAAAAGGTAAAAAAAATGAGAAAGAAAACAAAAACAATCAAATGACTACAAAAATGATGAAAATACTATGCTGTGATCCACATTCAGTTCCAATAGTCCTCTTTCTGGATGCAGATGGCTCTCTCCATCACTCATCTATTAGAATTGGCCAAAACCTCCTCATTGTTGAAAAGACCCATGTCCGTCAGAATTGATCATCACTTGATCTTAATGTTGCTGTGTACAATATTCTCTTGATTCTATTCACTTCACTTAGTATCGGTTCATGTAAGTCTCTCCAGGCCTCTCTAAAATAATTCTGCTAATCATTTCTTATAGAACAATAATATTCCTTAACATTCATATACTATAACTTATTTACTCATTCCCCAATTGATGGGCATTCATTCATTTTCCAGTTTCTTGCCATTACAAAAAGGGGTGCCACAAACATTTTCCCACGTGTGGATCCTTTTTCCTTTTTTATGATCTCTTTGGGACACAGGTCCAATACAGACACTGCTGAATCAAAGGGTATGCACAGTTTGAGTATAGTTCCATATTGCTCTCCAGAATGCTTGGATAACTTCACAACTCCACCAACAATGTTTTAGTGTCCCAGTTTTCCTACATCCCCTCTAACATTCATCATTTTTTTTCCTGTCATCTTAACCAATCTGAAAGGTTGTAGTGGTACCTCAGAGTTGTTCTAATTTGCATTTCTCTGACCAATAGTGATTTAGAGCATTTTTTCATATGATTAGAAATGGTTTTAATTTCCTCATCTGAAAATTGTTGGTTCATATCTTTTGACCATTTATCAATTAGAGAATGACTTGTATTCTTATAAATTTGAGTCAGTAATGTATATATTTTAGAAACGAGGCCTTTATGAACTCTTGGATGTAAAAATCTCCCCCAGTTTTCTGCTTCCCTTATAATCTTGGCTGCATTGGTTTTGTTTGTACAAAAACTTTTTAACTTAATATAATAGAAATTATCCATTTTGCATCACATAATGTACTCTAATTCTCCTTTGACCACAAATTCCTACCGTTTCCATAGATATGAGAGGTAGACTATCCTTTGTTCTTCTAATTTGCTTATAGTATCACTCTTTATGTCTAAAACGAACCTATTTTGATCTTATCTTGGTGTAGGGTGTTAGCTGTGGATCAGTGCCTAGTTTCTGACATGTTAATTTCCAATTTTTTCCAGCAATTTTTGACAGAGCTCTTATCTCAGAAATGGGTCTTTGGGTTTATCAAATCTAGTTAAGGATTTTAGATGCTCTTTCCCAGGTTACTTTGCATTTCTCTGGTTTCTCCTCAGTTTGCAGGGACTTCCCATTCTGTGCATAGGTTCCATAGATATTGTCTGGCCTCAGTGAAGTTTCTCTCCTTGTCTCCACCCCATTCTTTATCTCTAGCTTGTTTCCCTTTTTTCTTCTAAATGGTCGAAAACTTTGAATATTTGAGTTGAAGAAATGTAGTAGTAATGCTATACCTTTCTCAATATTGGTTGTTTCTGTTATTTTGCATTTTCAAAAAGGATGGAAAGGAAAAGGGCAGGAGGAAGAGAGTTGTAAAGGAAGGGAGACATTGAAAAAAGGGAGCAATAAGGGGATGGGAGATGAGGGAACAGAGAGCAAGAGATAACAGGAGAGTAAAAGGAAGAGAACTTAAACTGATATTACATTCATATTCAGTATATCTTTGACTTAGTATCCTCTCTGGATAAAAGCTAATTTTTACTCTAGAAATTGAAAAGGTGACTTCCCATGTAGAAAGGTACACTACTAGCAATAATTTTTTATTTCTGGCTAAATTCACAGAGCAGAAAGCATCACCTATTGAAGGCAAGCCCTTCATTTCCACTCATAATTGATCAGAATCATGTTTGTGACACTATTTTTGGATCACTACTAATAAATATCAACTTTTATGTTTAGTTAAAAAGTTGGTCATCTCAAAATGGATTTGTTTGACCATATTCATCTATAGTAAAACCATGCTTACTCAAAACAAAAGAGTAGTTATTTGCTCATGAAAAATGGAAAGCCATTTCATTAATGTGCAGTGCCTTTAAAAATGCAGGAAAAGTTATTTCTCTGAAATATAATTGAACGTAGGGGAGACATTGGTAATGCTTGACTTAACAAACCAAGCTGGAACAAATGTTAATGCAAACAATCATTTTAATAAGGGAAGAAGGGAAAGCAGAGATATGGCAAAAATTGAACCCAGTAAAATAATCCCTAGCTTACTCCATGTAACAAGACATTGGATCTCTGTGGCAAATTTGTCTACTGATCAACTGTATAAAAATTGTACTGTGACTTATCATTCAGGTTACATTATCTAGGTCCTTGACAGATAAGAAACCTGGCAAGGTGTCAGCTTAAAAAATAGTCCTGCTGCCTAAGGCAAACATTCACATAGCCTGAAACCTGAACTTTGGAGAAGTCTGTTATATTATAATATAAAACCATCCTGAAAGATTAGGCTTGTATGAAGATAGATTCAGAGGAGTAAAGACTTGTTAGTAGATGGGATAGTTTCTGAAGTTTAATTAAATAGCTGGTCAGATTTGAAACTCATTAATCTTGTTGAATAAAGTGATCCAAATTCTGTACTTAAGCACATCCATCAGAGTCCTCTCTGGAATTCTTATTTTCAGAAGGTCTGGTTTTGGATTTCTTTTCCACCTCAAGGTATTTCATATCCTCATCTCTGTTCTTCCACTACTTCAGCATGTTTCTTCCATCTCCAACTCATATTGTTTCTCCAAGATGGTACATGCATTACTTTATGTTGATCTAACAATGGATCTCACCAAGGATCTGTGGGCATGCCTACCTACACCTGTCTCTGTGGCTCTAAAGAGTCAAGCTGTATTTACTGTGCATACCCAGTAGTGAAAGAAAAACATTCCAAAATGAATGTAGGAAACTGAGCTCCCATAAGGGGTGTAGGGATGTTTTTATACATCAAATGCATGCATGAAATAACACATCTTGAGGATGTAAAATTCACAATCTGATCTCAAAGAATGGACAAAGAGTCTTAAATGAGATACATGCATATGTATATATATAATATTTAACATATGTAAATACATACATACACATGTATACATTTTTGATGGTTTTTTAAGAGATGGGGATGTATACTTTAGTCCTGTGCTTCATGGTAGGCTATTCATACCCTGATGCTGAACAATTGAATCTTTGGCTATGTACATAGGATCTGTCGCACCATACTGTCCTGATGCCATAATCTGCTGTAATACTGGGGCACTCACTAAATATGCCCAATATTTTACTATATCAAAGTCATCTACTTGGGAAGCCAGCTGCTGCCATTAACTTCTAGTAATGCTAGATCTTTTATACTAAGGGCAATAGGATGGATCTTCATCTCCTTGGATGTAATTAATTAATCACAGAGAATTTCATGTAAGAGAAAGAGACATTCAAAAGGACTTGCAATGAATGAACTTCAGGGGAGATTTCTAGGTCAGCAAAAAAAGATATAAAAACATCAAAAGTCAAAAGTTACAATGCTAAATAATAATCATAAAGACAGAAACAATCCTGAAAAAAAAGAGAGAAGAAAGTAGATCACTTGCCAGTACCTTTCTTGGGCTCAGAAAATTCTCAATCATAGACACCAGAAAAGCTGAATAGGGCTGCTGTTGTGCACTTTGCTTATTAGGCAGGAGCTGAAGAAAAGAGTCCTCAGAAGACTTGCGTCTTTTTTCCCTGTCTATTGCTTTCAGTCTTATGAGGTCTTATGTAATCCTTTTTTTTTAGTTTGCTAGAGTCCCTATATTCTGCTCCTCAATATTTCCTGAGGGTTATATATATAATGTATTACCTGTTCCATATAAAATCTGAGGGACACTGGTGGTATTGTCCTTCTTTCTATTCTCTACCCTAAATCTCATTTCTAGCTCCCTTTCAAGAGACAAGTCAGCTTTAAACAAAGAAGTCCAACCCAATTAAGAATAGAAGTTTCTTCCTCAATCAAGTCACATGAATCACCACTGATCCCTCTTTTCCAGTCCTATTATTGTTCTGGCTAGATTTAAGTGAGAAAAGGGATATTGTGCCTTTCCCTTCCCCACTAATGTCAAACAATGAGAAGGTACACAAGAGTGAGTAAGTATGTTGCTAAGGATGGCAAAGCAGTCAGGCTTCTAAGCTTGGTACTGTAGCCTGCATTGTTAAGGGTTACCTGTGGTTGAACTTCATGACAATCCATCTTTCTGTCAACATTTGTTCCTAATAATGAAAGTTGGCATTCTCTTAGTTCACTGTTCCTGTCTTCTGGGTCTATCAAAAATTTTGGGTCCTAGTCATCTAATCCTACGACTATCCGTATGATGGATACTAATAATAACCTCACTAATAATGATACTGATAATGTTCTGATACTAGATCTATTCTGCTACTTATTCTAAATGATGGTGTCTGTGTCTAGTGGCTTATCGTATTAACAATTAAAAATTTTAGAGTACCTGATGTTTTACAAAGCATTTTATTTACTGTTAATCTTAAGATGAGGATGCTATGAGTATCTCCATTTTTTTATTTTTATTTTTTTTATTTAAGCTTTTTATTTGTATAACATATGTATGGGTAGTTCCCCAACCTTGATCTTTACAAAGCTTTCCAATACAAATTTTACCCCCAGTCCCCTCCCCTCCCCTAGAGGGCAGGAAGTCCACTACATGTTAATAATGTTGAAATGCTTGAGAAGTTATGCAAGAAAAATCCTATCTACAAGAAAAAAAAAGAATCAGAGAAAGGCAACACAATGCAAGCAAATGTCAAGAGAGATCATGAAAATGTTACGTTGTGGTCCATATTTCATGTCCCTCTTTCTGGGTGTATATGGTTTTCTTCAGTGAACAATTGGAACTGGTTTGAGACAATACTTTATTGCAGAGAGCCATGTCCATCATAATTGATCATCATGTAATACTGTTGTTGCTATGCATGATGATCTCCTGGTTCTGCTCGTTTCAC
>JAJPUD010012276.1:38321-48524 GCA_023553655.1 Myrmecobius fasciatus
TCTTTTTCATATCTCTTTTGCAGGGCATCATATCCTTCTTGCAAGATACTGTATCCTTCTTGCACTGATTTCAGTTTATTTTCCCATTTGTCCTCCAGCTCTCTTTTGAGGTTCTTTATGAAATCTTCCAGAAAGGCCTTTTGAAAAGGGGACCAGTGATGGTCCTTGCTGTTTTTTTCTGTATTTTTGTCTAAAGAAACCTCTGGATCTGAGGTCGTCTCTTTGCCTTCATAAAAGCTGTCTATGGTGAGAGCTCTCTTTTGCTTCTTCATCATTTTTTTTTTTTAGACAGCGTGGATATATCTTTAAGGTAGGGAAAAAAATGGCGGCTGAAGACGCTTTGCCCTGGGGCACTTCGGCAAGTTGACTTAAGGTGCTGGGTCGGTGGGGGCTAGGACTAAGTCTGAATTACTCCTTAAACAAGGCAAGTCTGCCAGAACACCTGCCCCCCAGTCAGGGCAGAGTGTCCCCAGTGCCTCAGATAAACTCCAGGTGTTTGGAATTTGGAGTTTGGAATTTCTGCCACGATGAGCTGAGCTGAGTCCCACCCTCACTTCTGGCCTGCACAGGGGTCGTCTATTTATCTCTCTGTCTGAGTCCGACTAACCTGATATGAAGTTATCCAGAGAGCCATGCCCAAATATTTCTGAGTTCGTTGACTTGAAGATCAGTTCAGAGGCTTATTTTATTGTTGATTTGAGAGAAGATTGGAGGAGAGGCAGAAAGTCACCTTTTCACTCTTCCATCTTGGCTCCGCCCCCCGAGTATCTCCATTTTACAGATGATGGGAAAATTAACTTAAAGAAATCAATAATGATGGAAAAGAATTTTAGTGAAATTAACTGCCTAAATAGTTTTCTATGCATTTTCTATGCATCTCCTCCAGCAAAATTCTGAAATTTATTTGAGACCAAATAATGATCAGTAAACCCAAAGAGAAATTATACCAAGTAATTTTTTCTATCACCAAATGTCATCAAAACCCACCCAAGACAATAGACAAAAAGGGAGTAATGTCAACAAATCCATTCTTTAACAAGCAAAGAAGCTGTCAGTATTCCAGCTCAGACAGTTCCAGAACACTATGGGCTCTTGGACTTTAAGTCCTGATTACTTTATCTTGAGACACCACAGAAGGCTTTGTAAACACAGCCTTCTGATCCACAGAGATTCATAAACTCCTAACTTTGGAAGATGGAGATCATCAGAAGAACTGAGATTAGACAGAAAAACCCCAAAATGGCAAACCCTCCACCCAAAGCATAGCAAGAAACAGAACCTGGACTTGAAACAAAGTTTCAAACAGGAATAAAGGCTGAAGTGTTAAGTAAATCAAAGATAAATACTAAATTGATAAATATTAAACTATACTAATAAATACTGAAAAATATAAATCTTGAGTTATTCAAAAATAGGGAGCTAATAACTGCATTAAAATTTTAATCTAAGACTCAAATGAAAAAGTAGATCTTTTATAAAGACTATAAAAAATCAAAAGATGAAAAAATAAAATAAAAACTCTGGAGGAAAGAATTGAAAGGAAAATATAATACAGAATAGAAAGTGATAAACTTTACTCAAGTAAGAGACTTCTTGAAAAATAGAATAAATTAAATAGAAATCAATGACTCCATGAGACATCAAGAAGTGTTAGAATAAGAAGACTTGTATCTTAAAGTCCCACTGACTACATTTCTTCCATTGAGGTCACCTAGAATCTTAGCTTGCTCATTTATAACTACTTGAGAACTTGTTCCAATACGCCATCTTCTGCATTCTATGCTCTGACTGATCTTAAAGTTAATGAAGATATACTCTGCCTTTCAATAGGATTCAAAGAGAAAAAAAATCAAAATATTACCAACTATTAAAAATTATTGACCTGGAAAACAGAGTAAGGAGTTATAATTTAAGATTCACTGAACTCCCTATAAGTCATGATTTTTAATAAACTTGAACATTAAATTTTAAGAAATCATTGATGAAAACTATCCATTTCTATTAGAACCTGTGAATAAAGTAAAAAAAAAAATAGAATCTTCTGAATCATTTTCTGAAAGTAACTCCAAAAGGAAAAGTCCCAGGCAAAAAAGAAAATTCTGCAAGTATCCAGGAAGAGGAACCATAATTATAATCACGTAAGACCCAACAATTTCTACTTTAAATAGGGAGGAGCCTTGGAATATGATTTCCCAAAAGACAGACTTAGGTACAATAATAACATACCCTTCAAAGCTGACTATTATCAAATGTAGTGGGAGACAGAATGGCGATGAATGGATCTTTAATAGAATAGAGAGCTTTCGGGAATTTTTGATGAAAATATGAGATCTGAGTAGGATCTTTGGAATGCAAACCTAAGAGTCAATAATATTATTTGAACATTTGGAAGGTTCTTTGTAATGTTATAGTTTTAACATTCTAATAAAGGGAAAGAAACAATTGTCCACTTCATACCCCAATGTCTTCAATGTCTTTTGACATATGGAATTATAAGTCAGGGAGTCAATAAATGCTTGCTCAATTGATTGATGATTGGCTAAATGGGTACTAAAATAATTGCCATCCTGACTTGGCCCACACTCTATGAGGGAAGAAAATCCTTTGTAAGCCTAGGTACATACGTTGACTGACTGAAATATAGGAGACTTCTAAGAAATTACAAATCTGTCACATTCAAATGGTAAGATGAATGAAGAATGTCAAATATTGAATTTTACTACTATCAATAATATTACCACAAATACAAATAATACCTTATTTTTGTAGTGGTAGGAACTAATTTGCTTTAAAAAAATCTTCACAATATTATGAACCATAAATTAACAGTTAACTGTTATCTGTTTATAATAAAGAATATAATAACAGCCCTTTATTCAGCTGCAGTCATATTGTCTAGGTTGAAAAGATAGCTTCCTGTTTGTTAGAAAGGCAGGACTGCCTTCATTCCAAATTTTCTTGTTCTTTGGAAAAGTGAGGATCTCCACTGACCTTCAGAAATGGTGGAACATGGAATGTGGAAATGGAAATTTTGCTTCTAATTCTTAAGTGGTTAGAGATATTTAGGATTATAGCTTAGCAAAGGATCTGCACAAAATAGAAATAGTGGGACTTTAAGATAAAACTCTTCTGAGGTCACCACATATTTACCTTATTCCCTTTTTTTCCACTTGGGTAGGAAACTAGAAGATTCTTGGCTCTGTTTTATATTTTCCTGGTGAACAATAAAATAGGAGACATTTAGTTTTCTCCCTTTCTCTTTTTTCTTCTTGTTAAGCATAAGTAAGAGAGACTCTTTTACTTATTCAAATTGGAGAGAAGAGCAAGGCCTTTTTGGCTTTACTTTCTATTTTATTCTTCTCTTGGATAATAATGTAATCCAGTCTTTATCACTCATTATTTATTTGTGAATATAGCTGTGTAATAGATCCTTTTCTCTTTTAAAAGAATAGCTAACCATTTCTTTCTCTTTTTCGGTATATATATATAATTCTTAAATTTACCTTTTTTTCTCTCTCCCTCTCCTTCATTCCACTTTCTTTCTACAAATTGGGAAGTCCCTGTTGTTTTACATTAAGTTAGGTTCATCTGGATCCAGGAAAACTATTTCATAGCACCCTTACTTTCAGAAATAATTATATCAATCAAATTTTTATTGTTATTATTAAAATTATTTTTATTCATTTTGTTTCTGATATTGAACCATTTGACAATGAATACCAAGAATTTTGATAGTGACAAACATTTTCTTTTTCTGTGTGTTCAAGAAATGACAGACCTGCAAGAGCAGCAACTAGGCTGAAATCAGGGATTGCCTTTCAGATTTATGTCTCTAAACACTTAACTTGTTAGCAGTTTCTGGTGTAAAGTTGTGGGCATCTTGTTCCTTTCAGTTTTTGTAACAGATTCTTGTTATGATGGTATAGCTATTGTCTATATTGTAGACAATAATTCATGGAAGAATGTGAGGATCTTTTTTCTTGAGAAGGTGAGAGAGAAGAAGAGAGAGAGAGAAACATGAGAGAGACAGAGAGAAAGAGACAGAGAGAAAGGACAGAGGAGAGAGGACACACACACAAAGACAGAGAGAGAGAGATACAGAGAGAGACAGGGATAGAGACAAAGAGAGAGGGGGGAGAGATTGAGAGGGAGGAAGGGACAGAGGGAGAAAAAGAAAGAAAGAGAGGGAAGGAAGGAGGGAGGGAGGGGAGAGAAGGGAAAGGAGAGAGAGACAGAAAGAGAGAAGGGAGAGAGACAGAGGGACACACACACACAGAGAATTAAATAACCTTTATAAAAAGCATAAAAGTTTTAATTTATCAAAGTACTTTCATGTACATAATCTCATTTTATCTTCATGATGACTTTGTTAGGTAGATAAGGGAAGTGTCATTACTCCCATTTGACATATGAAGAAATTGAACTGTAAATTATCTGCCTGTAGTCATGCTAATTAGTGGCAAGTTTGGGACTAGAATTACTGAAGTTTTTATAGGATCAGTTCCTGAATCTAATAGGATTTTGACATTTAAAGATGGGAGAAGGTACAATAAATAAAATCTAATATTTTATTTTATTTTCCCTGTCTGCAGTAGGGAATAGGCTAAAGTGAAAAAATAAATATAGAGATTACATGAAGAGACAGTTTTAGTAAGAAGAGCAGAATATGTAAGCCATGGACCCAAAAAGATTCTCATTAACCTCACACCTCCAGTTAATTAATAGTGCCCCTACATTGAGTATTTGTAAATTCCATCCAACTAACGTATCAGCACAAACTTCCTCAAGCAAGCCCATAGTACACCCAAAGTGGGCAATTCTTTTACTGTTATGGTTTTAGTTTGACATTAAAGATCATTGCCTAAGGTATAATATTAAAAGGAGATCAATTTCATCATTAAATATGTCAATCTTATGGGTAGCTATACCCTTTCAGCCAAGTATCCAAGTCCTATTCGTAGTTCAAAACTTATGGTCTCTGTGAAATTTTCTTATCTACCCCACAGCAAGCTCGTTTTTTTTCTTGACCAATACCACTTCTTTTATCTATTATCCATTAAACTCTTATAATGTCCTGGATTGAAATAATAAAAAGAATAATGAACTTGAAATCATAAAACCTGGGTATTAGTTTCAGTGTCAACATTTTCTAGCTGCATGACTTTGAGAAAGATACAATGCATAGAGTTTTGGACGTGTAATCAAGAAAACTTAAATTCACATCTCATTGGAGATATTACTACCGGTGTAACCCTGGGCAGATCACTTTAAGTGTCCCATGACTTAGTTTCCTCATCTATAAATTGGAGATAATAATAACACCTACATCCCAAGGTTGTGTTGTGAAGATCAAATTCAATAATATTTGTGTCATGTTTTGCAAACCTTAAATCATTAAAACCTTAAATTAAATCTATTATCATCAGTATCATCTATAAATTGTGCTACTTATCATTCAGAGTTATTTTAAGAAAAGTGTTTTTATAAGCCTTAAAATGCTTTTGAAATGTGAATTATTATCTGTTGAATATTTTATTTCAATTGATATTGGATAAACATATTATAAAGTTTGTCTAATAGTATGGATGTATATTTGTGTATATATGTATACACATACATGTATATACACACTTTTACTTGACCTATACTAACCATAACAGCAAAGATCCATTTTTTCAGTGCAAACATTTTTGTCTTGTAGACATCACTGGTATCATAGAATATAACTTCTGAAGAATTAAAGATGAACACCACTCAGAAATCAGTAGAAAGTCATGTGACAGATGTGAGCTTTGGCTGCATCCTATATATTTTGGTAATTTAGCTCATTATCATAATTCTCTTGGATGAAATTATCAATTGTGTCTACCATTTGTTGTTTCACCCATTCATTCTTTTTTTTTAATTAAAGCTTTTTATTTACAAAATATATGTATGGGTAATTTTTCAACATTGATCATTGCAAACCCTTCTGTTCCAAATTTTCCCCTCCTTCCCCCCACCTCATCCTCTAGATGGCAGGTAGTGCACTACATATTAAATATGTTAAAATATGTTAAATCTGATATATGTATACATATTTATACAGTTATCTTGCTGCACAAGAAAAATTGGATTAAGAAGGGAAAAAACTCTGAGAAAAAAAGCAAAATGCAAGCAAACAATAACAGAAAGAGTGAAAATGCTATGTTGTGGTCCACACTCAGTTCCCACAGTCCTCTCTCTGGGTATAGAAGGCTCTCATCACTGAACAATTGGAACTTGTTTGAATCATCTTATTGTTGAAGAGAGCCATGTGCATTAGAATTGATCATCATGTAGTCTTATTGTTGCCGTGTATAATGATCTTCTGATTCTGTGCATTTCACTTAGCATCAATTCATGCAAGTCCCTCCAGGCATCTCTGAAATCATCCTGCTGGTCATTTCTTACAGAACAATAATGTTTCATAATATTCATATACCATAATTCATTCAGCCATTCTCCAATTGATGGGCATCCATTCAGTTTCTAGTTTCTTGCTACTACAAAAAAGGGCTGCTACAAACATTTTTGCACATGTCCCCTGACTCATTCTTTAGGATCAGATTATTTAGTTTCTGATTGATTTTTGGTCTGTTTTTCTGTGGATCTTTATTACATATAATTTTTATTGCATCATTATCTGAAAAAAGATTCATTTACTATTTCTGCTTTTCTACATTTGATTTTGTGGTTTTTAATGCCATATTACATAGTCAATTTTTGTGAAGGTTCCAAAAACTACTGAAAAAAATTATACTCTTTTCTGTCTCTATTTAATTTACTCCAAAGCCCTATCATACCTAACTTTTCTGAAATTCTATTTACCTCCTTAAATTCTTTCTTATTTATTTTGTGATTCACTTTATCTAGTTCTGAGAGAACAAGGTTGAGATCTCCACTAGTATAGTTTTGTTGTTCATTTCTTCTTGTAGCTCTCTTAACTTTCCCTGTAGGAATTTGAATGCTATCCCACTTGCTGAATATATGTTTGGTATTTATATTACTTCATTTTCTATGGTACCCTCTATTAAGATGTAGTTTCCTTCCTTACCTATTTTAATTAGATCTGTTTTTGCTTTTGTTTGATCTTATATCAGGATCACAATGCCTGCTTTTTTTTTTTTACTTAAGCTGAAGCATAATAGATTCTGCTCCAGCCTTTTACCTTTACTCTGTATGTATCACTCTAATTTAAATGTGTCTCTTGTTAAACAATATATTGTAGGAATCTGGTTTTTAATCCAGTCTGCTATCCACTTCCATTTTATGGGAGAGTTCATCCCATTTACAATCACAGTTAAACTAATTTTGTATTTCCCAACATCTCATCTTCCCCGAGTTATACTTTTCTCTTTACTTTTCTCCTTTCCTTCCTCCCCAGTATTTTGCTTCTGACCACCATCTCCCTCAAATAGCCCTCCCCTTTTACATCCCCTTCACCTTTCTTATACCTTTCTGCTTCTACTTCTGTTTTCCCTTCTATTAGCCTCTTCCCTTTTCCCCCCGTTTCCCTCCTACTTCCCTACTTTCTCTGTGAAGCTAAATATAGCTGATATTCTCTCTGAGCCAAATCTGATGAGAGTAAGATTCATACAATGCTCATCCCCCTCCCTCCTTTTCCTCACTTATAATACATGTTTTTTGCCTCTTCATGAGATGTAATTTGTCCCATTTTACCTCAGTTTTCCTCTTCTTCCAGTACCATCTAGTTTCTTTTTTGTATTATAATAATAAAATCAAATTATACCTGTATTTTTTAAGTATATCCATAACAGAGGTTAAGTTCTCAAGAGTTAAACATACCATCTTCCCATATAGGGATGTAAGCTTTGTAATTTTTAAAAGAAACTTCTTTTCTTTTCTTTTTACCTTTTTATTCTTCTCTTGAGTTTTGTTTTTGAAGATCAAATTTTCCATTCAGTTCTGGTCTTTTCATAAGAAATAAATGAAACTCACCTGTTTCATTGAATATCTGTCTTTCCCCCTGAAAAATAATGCTTTAATTTTGCTGAATAGTTGATTCTTGGCTGCAGCCCAAGTTCCTTTGCCTTTTGGAATACCAGATTCCAGACCCTTCAATCATTTAACGTGAAAGCTGCTAGGTCCTGGATAATCCTCATGGAGGAACAATATTTGAATTGTTTCTTTCTAGCTACTTGCAATATTTTCTCTTTGATTTGATAATTCTAACATTTAGCTATAATATGTTTTGTAGCTTTCATTTTAGGGTCTCTTTCAGGAAATGATTGGTGAATTCTTTCAATAGCTATTTTACTCTCTGGTTCTAGGACATCAGGGCACTTTTCCCCGATGATCCCTGAAAGATGATGCCAAGGCTCTTTTTTTTCATCATGGTTTTCAGGAAGTCCAATAATCCTTAGATTGTCTCTCCTAGATCTATTTTCCAAGTCAGTTGTTTTTCCAATGAGATATTTTACATTTTCTTCTATTTTTTTGGTTTTGTTTGACTGACTTTTGATATGTCATTGAGTCATTAACTTCTATTTATTCAATTCTAATTTTTAGTGAATGATTTTCTTCAGCTAGCTTTTTACCTTCTTTTGCATTTGGCCAATTGAATTTTTAAATGAATTGTTTTGTTCATTGCATTTTTTTCCATTTCACAAATTATGTTTTTCCAAGGAATTGTTTTCTTTTTCCATTTCATCAAATATATTTTGTAAGGAGTTATATGCTTTTTTCATTTTTCTAAATCTATTTTGCAAGGCGTTTTATTCCGATAATTTCTGTTTCCTTTTCCAAACTCTCCTGCAATATTCTTATTTCCTTTCCCCATTTTTCTTCTAACTCTCTTTTATGATCCTCTTTGAATTCTTCCAAGAGAGCTTTGTAATATGGGAACCAACTCATATCACCCTTTTGGGCTTATCTGGAGGTATTTTGCCTTTAGTGTCCTCAGAGTTTGAGGTCTGTTCTGTTTCTACATAAAAGCTATCTATGGCCAGAATTCTTTTTGCTTTTTTGTTCATTTTTGAAAAATTGAAATCTGCTCTGAAGGCAAAGGGGAGATTGTCCTCTACAGACAACACCGTCCTAGGCCAGTGCTACTGACTTCCTTCCTTTGATGGGTGGGCATGGCCAAGTCTGGCATTATTCTGTGGTTCAGAAGCTCACTATTTACCTTACATATTTGTGTTGGATGTTTCACAGCTAATGTGCTGATCAGGACAGCAGTTGGCACTGCTATATTTTGGCTAAGAGCCTCATGGTAGATTCCCCATAGCTCCAAGGACACACAGTCCTGGGTCCCTGCACTGTACCTGCCCTTGGCCATCTCTCCCCAACCCCGTGCCTGATTGAAACAGATCTTTTCTGAAGTTCTTCTAAAATATCTTCTGCTGGAAATTAATTTCACTCCAAATATTTGTGGGTTCTGTCTTTCCAAAACCAGTTCAGAGGTTTAATCTGTTGTTGATCTGAGAGATGCCAGGAAGAGCTTACATCAAGACCTGTCTACTCTCCTCCATCTTGACTTCACCCAAGGATTCTCAAAAGAGCATGAGAAAAGCCTCCAACATATTTTGATGACCCTCCTATGATGATTTTTGGAAGGACTTGGAAGCATGTTGTAGTGAATGGAAAAACATTGATTATTGAAGGAAACTTATGAATCAATGACCTACTCAACATTTATTTATTAAGTTCCAACTATAAAAAAGCACTGTGCTAGGCAATTAGAACACAAAGATAAAAGATTAGTCAAACATCAAACACCTAAAAGCAAACTAACCTTAACTAATTTACTGGCAGCTTGGAATCCCAAATACTTCAAGCAGGGAAAGTTGGGTAGAGATTAAGTCTGTATTTGAGGACCAGCAATAAGATTTTTTAAAAATTATCTATATCAGGAATGTGTACTCTACTAAAAGAAAGGAATTAGGGACCTGGCCAGCATAGTACAGTGGAATGTGGGCAGGATTTAGAATAAGAGAACCTGGGTTCAAATAAAGTTTTTACTCCTTATATTTTATTTACTCCCTATAAAGGTTGAACATGACCTATCATTTTTGCCTATCTGAATCTTAATTCCAAATCCATCAAATATGTTCCTTTTCTTTTTTCTTTCTTTCCTTCCTTCCCTTTCCTTCCTTCCTTCCTTCCCTTCTTCCTTCCTTCCTCCCTCCCTCCCTCCCTCCCTTCCTTCCTTCCTTCCTTCCT
>JAJPUD010012277.1:0-21435 GCA_023553655.1 Myrmecobius fasciatus
TGACTTTCCTGCCACCTGGAGTCTTCAAAGTGTAAACTTGAACTTTTGGGGACATTGCACAGGAGATTTCTCTTCAGATAAGGGTTGGACTGGAGGCTCCCAGAGGTTATGATTGAAGGTTATTTCTCTCCCTTGGAGAGCTATGCATGCTGGTCAAGTTTCTTCCCCTCTCCAGATCTCAGTTTTCCCAGGTATAAAATGGGATTATTTTGGAAAATACTTTGAAAATAGGTTATAAAAGTGACTAAATGGCTCATGCCTTCTACCCAGTTATTCTACTACTGGACATTTATCCCAAGGAATTCTAAGACAAGGGGATACATATTCTATGTATTCCAGCATATCTATGACAACAACTTTCACTGTTAGAAGGAACTAGAAGTAAGGTAATTATCCATAGAATGAAGAATGACTGAACAAATTGTGTACATAAATGCAGGCATGGTACTAGTAGTAATATTAGTACCAGTAGTAGTAGTTGCTGTTGTAGCAGTAATAATAGCAATACCTATAGTTAATATATATATATATATATATATGTATATATATATATATATAGTGCCTGCTATGTGTCAGCACTGTGTTAAATGCTTCACAAATAAAGTAGGTGCTATTATTATACACATTTTTACAGTTGAATAAACTGAGGCAAACATAGGTTAAATCCATTTCCCAAGACCAGATAGTCAGTATATGTCAGAGGTCATATTTGAAGTTATTTCTCTATCTGCTCTGCCATGCTGCGTCACATGGTATAAGAATATGATGTAATTATTGTTATATTTATTATATTATAATGATAAATATTATAATTTCAGAGAAACTTGGGAAGGCTTGCATGAATTGAAGTAGTGCAAGGTAGGCAGAAATAAGACAGCAATATACATGATGGCTGTGATAAAGTAAAGGAAAAAAGAAATTAATAAATTAATCAGGCCTTAATAAAGCCAGAATCCAGTTGTTGGCTCGGAGATCTGATGAGGAGGCCTATCTCCCTCTTCCTATCTCCATTAGGGAGGGGAAGTGCTACAGATGTGGAAGGGAGCCTTTGCTGTCATATACAATCTGGACTTTTTTGCTTAATTGTACCTTGTTAGAAGAGATGATATTTCTTATGAGATGGGTATGTGGAAATATATATATATTTTTAAATCAGCAAATATTTCAAAATAAAGATGAGATAAAATGAGGAGGCTGGTTGAAAGGATCTCCTAGATCCCTTCAAATTTTGAGCCTAATGACAAATATTGATTTGTTTCTTATATAATATTAGTCATATTTTATCCAGGCCTCTTCCACTACTCCCCAAAATGCCAATGTACAATATATATGCAAAGCAGTAACATTCTCAGAATATGTTGCTGCCCCTTTTCTTTCTTACTATGTGGACTGGGAATATGCAGGTTTGAGCTAAATCCAGTGCTAGAATTACTTCCTCAGTTATAGTTCACTTGTAAATCCTAAAATTTTAATATCCTGCCAAACATGCGTAGTAGGTGAAGGAAGCAGGTGATGATAGTACATATACCAACTTAGGCTTTGTTTATGATAGAATTGAATGACTACCTGAAAAGATCCTTCAGATCCAGAGGGGGAAGTCAGGAAGACCTGATTTCAAATCCACTTTCACTTTCCTTGTCTGTAAAATGGGTATAATAACAGCACCTATCTCCCAGGGTTGCTCTGAGAATAAAGCACTTAGTACAGTGCTTAGTACAGACACTAAATAAATGCTTATTGCCTCCCTCTCTCCCCTTTGCAGAGAGGTGAGACTTTGGTTGTATTGGGACTTTGCATCTCCTTCTGGAGGAAGTGAATAGCCCATTGGAAGCTCATTGGAGAATTGAGCCTAATTCCTGTACCCAGCTACAGGTACTTTGTTATCCATTCTATCCCAAGTACCTTTTCAAATCTATAGCCTCATGGTACTTCCCTAAAGGCTTGGACTCCCTCCAATAAGGAAAAATATAAGGTTTCAAAAGAAGAAACCTTTTTCCTCTCTTTCCACTCTGAAAATAATCAATTAGCTCAGTATCTAGGGAAATAGTTTGATTGATTCAGGCTATGGTTGATTGAAGCCACTTTTTTGACCTGGGAATACAAAGTAGTACAGGGATTTTTGCTAAGGTCTAGCCTGAGAGAACTTGAGAAATAGCAAAACCCAGATAAACCAGAGACTTAAGAACAGAGATGGATTCTAGGGAAAAAATAAAGCTAATGTTTTCAGTGCTTTTATCTTCTAACTGGTCCCCCTATACTCAACTTCTCTTGGTCTGCTAATGTCAGAGGCATTGTGTAGTTGTAAAGCTCTTACTCATATGGCTCCAAGACAGGATGGAGGCACTTGATCAAGCCCCATTGGAACCACATGGACAAGTGGTGGGAGTTCTCACTTTCTTAACAAATATCTAGAGTTAATGAACTGAAGATCTAGAATATGGTTGTGGAATTGGAGGAGTAGCAAGGGACTGAGTTGTCATGATTTACAGGAGGTTAAAACTTGAATTTTGCTATCTGAATGATCTAGACTATGTAATTCTGAAGGAAAAGGAATTCTTTCTTTTGAAACCTCAATTTTTTTCTCTTATTGGATGGAGTCCAACCACTCATGGTGGTATTATGAAGCTGTAGATCTGAATAGGTCCTTGGGAGAGAAAGTAGGATTTACTGAATGCTGAGAGATTTATTCTTTAGCAACTCCAAATTTGTTTCCCTTTCAAGGGAACTCAAAGCCATTAATGTAGTATTATTATCCTGGTGAAGTGTATAGATAGCTGGAATAAAGGGAAGAGAAGAATTATATCAACTGTTTGTGAACTATGTTGAATCTTTTATTTAATTTTAATTTATTGTGTGATGAAATGATAGTTGTTCTATCTATACCATACCATGTTGCTTTGAATACTTGCATAACAACTGGGATCCTCTTGCCAAAATCTATGAAGAACTAAGCACAAGGTATATTTTGAGGTTCTTAGAGGCAACTGAGTGGAAATAAAATGAACCAAAGAGTTATTAGAATATCCTCAAAGATGGAACTCAATCTTTGTAAATTCACAGATATTGGGCCACAGTTTATATTGATAATGTTGTCACAGAGCCAAGAACATATTCATATATTTTGGGATAAAATTGATATAAAAGTTTTGTATAAATTGGTATAATCGGTATAGAATCATTAATGAATACTCTTTTTGCCCAACCTATTGTAAATCTAGCTAACTATACTATTGAATCAATCACACTTCTCCAGATTGCCCGCAAGGAGAATATAAAAACGCTATCAAATGCATTTCTGCCAGAGCTCGTTCAGATTCTTAGAATTATGAGATAGCTAGATGGCTCATTGATGCTAGACTGGGAGATAGAAATCCTGCCTCAATTACTAATCAGCTGTACAATCTGGGTCCTTCTAACTTTAAATCTAGGACCCTAAGTCCTTTTGAATCCTGTAGCCTGTACTACACAAATGAGACTATTTTCTAAACTGTATTCATTGTCTATTATTGTTTTATAGGCATTTGCCTTCTGTTTTCCAATAGGTAATTAGGTCTTCAAGACCATGAAGTGAAGATGGAAGAGAGAAGAATTAAGCAATATTTCTTTGTCTCATTTAGCCAAAAACTTGTCATAGGAAGAAAGTCAGCTGATGTTGAAAAGAGGGACCTATAAGAGGTACAGAGTCAGACGTTCAGATCATGAATGATCACAAACTTTAAGACTTTAATGAGCCATCATGGAGGAAATGTCATCCTTCATAAAGAACATGAAGATCTGGTACCTCCTTATAGTAAATTTTTTTCTTGAGGTTTAACATCTGGGGTCTCAGAATAATATCTATTATGTGAGTAGTATTTTGAGACTTTGTCTTCTTCAGACAGTATTTTAAACACAAGCTAGCTTGAAGAATGTGTCATCAACATCAAAATTTTACTATATAGGTTTGCTCCCTAACTTCCTAGAAAAGAGTTCTATTTCATGATCACAGTTGATAGCTATAATTTGGAGCAACTATCTCCAGCAACATAACATTGATCACAGAGGGAGAGAGTGAAAATGATTCCCTGTCTCCCATTTCAACTCCTAGATTTATAGAATTTTAGAATTGGAAAGTGCCATTAAGAAGAAATGATTCTAATATAAAATGCCAGAATTAGAAGAAACCTTGATACATGGAGTACTAGAAGGAGAAAGCACATCAAAATCCAGAATGCTAGAATATCAGGTATAGATTACTCAAACTAGAAGATATCTTAGAAGTCATTTGGTCTATCTGTAGAATGCTTTACAAATGAGCGGCTTGTGGCTCAGAGATAGGTAGTGACTTGATCAACATCATACAGCATACATGATCAACATCATACAGTTGTAAACTCAGATTTGAACCTACATTTTCTAGATTCTCATTCAGTGGGTTTTTTCCACTTATAATGTGAAACTATTAAAATATCAACTTCTTAAGAGCGGGGACTTTTTTTTTTCCTGGAGATGGATTTCTTTGTTTTCTCAGCATTTAGTATAGTATCTGGCACATAGTAAGTGCTTTAAAAATTCCTTTACTTGACATCTATTAGCTTATACCTCTTTGGGCTAATTGCTTTTTGGGGGGACTCAGTTTTTTCATCTATACAGTGAGAAATCTGGGCCTGCTAATCTCACAAAGACCATTTTGGCTTTATTGATGGAGAGAAGTATTCAATGATTCTAGACTTATAATTCTGCTCATGCCATATCCTTACATTTCTGTGAAGTGTGCCCTTCTAAGATATGTCCTTCATGAGTAGAGTTCTATGATTTTGTTATGTGTTTTTTAAAAAAATAAAGGAATGAAAAAATAAAAAATTAAGGGAATGATTTCTAATAACTTTTTCATGGACTAATTCCTTCTAGAAATTTTCCTCAAACTGGGTAAGTCTAGGTCAAACTCTAGAGCTTGATAGACACCATGCTTCAGAAGACCATGGTCCTTGACATCAACTTTCTAAATGGCTCTCTCTGCCATGCCCTTTGGAAACCAAACCTAATTGGTTTGTTATCACCAACAGGGGTCTATACAACCTTTTTCTGAACTATCCTAATTGCAAAATAGAATGCTCCTTTCAAGTTTTAATACTGTCTCCAGTTACTCCTATTTAGGCATCAACTGGCTAGAACAAATCTGGCTTAGCAGGGGGTTGCTGAGCTAGGCTTTCCCATTTCTCTGTAGAATAAAAGATGAACCCACTTAGAACTTTTAATCAATCCATTAGTGTCATTTTAAATAATAATTTGCATTTCTATACCACTTAAAATAATTTACATTTCTATAGCACATTACTCATAGCAGCACTATGAAGTAACTGGTATAAACATTATCACCATCATTTTATAAAGGAAGAATTCATGTCTTAGAGAGGTCAACAAGCATTTATTAAACAATTACTATTTGTCAGGCACTGGGTTAAGCACTGAAAATATAAATACAAGCAAAAAAAGAAAGACAGTTCTTTCCTTAAGGAACTTACATTTTAATGAAGGAAGATATTAAAAAAAAGGAAATTGAAAAGTGTAAAAGAGTATAGGAATGAAGATATTTGGCATGGCGGAGAAAATCAGGTGAGTGGAGCTCAGAGAGGAATATAAGAATGAATATGGCTGGTCTAGGCAGCTTTCTTCTAGGAGGAACTGGTTAATTATGATACCATGGGGGCAGAGTGAACTTTCAAATTGAGAAGGCTGCTATAGCATGGTGGAGAAAGCCTGAAGGCTCAGGAATAGAAACTGGAAAGAAAGAAGAATAAAAGATGAAATTTAGTATATCATATTGACTTTGGAAGTTCATATTCCAGAGACACACAAACCAGAGGTCAGTCTAACACTTAAATGACACTGAAATCCTCTTGATCACATCCCTGCCAAGGAGCTTTCTTGGTTCTTTTTGAATAACTTCACTGACAAAGAAGTCAACACCTTCTCATGTTTATCTCTATTATTTCTTTGAAAGAAATGATCTGGCAGAGCTTCCAGAGATAGTGGAAAGGGCTGGGTAATAGAATCAAACAGGAGTTTGGGATTTCAGTCCTAGCTATGGTAACAATTTGCTATGGGATTTTAGGCAGGATGCTTCCATTCCCTGTCTCATACATCTGGTCCATTGGCCCTCCCAACTGTAGGTTCAGCCATAGTGTCCTCCCCACCCCTTATCAGATGCTTAGATCTGGGGTGGGGGATCAAAGCTCAGCAGCTGAACATCAGATGAGTCTTGATACAGGTCCTACTATATCTTTATTTAGCTTTCTCTGTGATTAAACCCTACCTTTGTCTACCAATCCCCACAAATGGACTTTTGTCTTATTTCCTCATATTCAAGCCCCTATTTGTACACTTCTTCAAATATAATTTATATTTATAAAGTACTTTGTTACATAAATGCTAATTATTATTATTATTATCTGATCAAATCATAGGTATGGGTAGAAAAAACAGAAACAACATTAATGAAAGGTCACTGATGATCATAGTCTTTAACTATGGTCTTTCTCCTATGGCTCCTTGTGTATTTCCAAAGTCCATGTCAACACATTTCCAGCTCTGATAGGTCCTATCAATTGGGGAAAACTTTGAATATAATCCATATAAATCATATCTTTCACCTGAGGACCAGTGCAGCTAAGTGTGGAAATCTCATTATCAGAGAGTTCAAATCTAATCTTGGACACTTACTAAATGTATGATCCTGGACAAGTCACTTTGACCCTGTTTACCTCACTTTCCTCATCTGTAAAATGAGCTGGAGAAGGAAATAGCAAACTGCTCCAGTATCTTTGCCAAGAGAATTCCAAATAAGGTCCCAGAGAGTCAGACATGACTGAAAAAAGTGGAGAGCTGGTCCTGCCTCTGACACTGACTGGCTGTGTGACTAGGCAAATCTCTTACCTTCTCGAATAACTGACAAGTTCCCTGGGCTAATTAACT
Organism: Myrmecobius fasciatus; assembly: GCA_023553655.1. Lineage (NCBI taxonomy): Eukaryota > Metazoa > Chordata > Mammalia > Dasyuromorphia > Myrmecobiidae > Myrmecobius > Myrmecobius fasciatus. The sequence goes on from JAJPUD010012277.1 coordinate 6,955, forward strand.
CAAGTTGTGGAGAAGGTGACCTGTGTTGATAAGAAGGCATTTTCTCACCTGGGAATTCCCTGTATCAAAGACCCAACTCCTTCTCTTTAACAACCTTGTGAGGTGGGTATCACAGGTAGGGTCATTCTCCTTTTCCTATTCTCCCTACACCATTAAAAACACAGTTATGAAACTAAAGTTCAGAGGATTTTATACACACACACACACACACACACACACATTCATGGCTCACACAGCTAATAAATATGGGAGACAGAATTCAGACCTGCCTCACTGCTCATTCCTAATCTTTAGCTAGAAAGAATAAAATGCAAGCCATGCAACATGCCAATAAAGACAGGAACATGCCATTAAAATCCATATGTTTTAAAATATTTGGATATTCAGTTTGATGAAGAGGTGACCAACTCAAAATAAAAAAAAATGGAGTGATTTAAGGATGTAGTGTTTGGTACACTGTGCACTGTGTTTGGATTTCAGGAAGAGGGGATTCAGCTCACAAACCAGTCATGCATCTTTCATGGACAAGTGTATGGGGCTGTCCCTTGAGTTCCCTCTCAGAATGCGGAGAGCTCCTCAAAAATAAGTCAACTGGACAGTTCTGCTATTCATCTTCCCCTTGGTGCCTTCAGCTGCAGAGAAATCATGAATTGTCGGCAAAATAAAATGTCAGCTTTTATTTACGAGAGTCTCAGTAGCAAGGAGTTGGTGCTCTCTGGATTAGGTCTTATCCCTTCCCTAGCCCATTTTCTAGGTGTGTGTATGTATGTGTTGAACAAACAGGTTTATTTTTGTACTCTATGCCCTCACTCCACCATGTTCTTTCTATTTTTTCATCCTTTGCTCCAGTTGTTTCCCCATCAGGAGACTGTAATCTTACCCTTCCTTTGATTCATTCACTTGTTCATCCATCTATCCACCCATCCATCTAATCTATCCTTTCATCTAATTTAATTCAATTCAGGAAAAAAATTAAATGTCTTTTATGGACAAGACACTTTACTAGCTTCTGGGGTTACAAAGATTGGACCAAACACCATTTTTCCCAGTCCAAGTCCTATTCATTTTAGAAAATCTTACCTCTTCACCTGCATATGCATTCAGATCTGTATTATTTTTTTCTCTTTCTGTTATTTTGTCTTTATCCTTTATTCATTCTTGATGGAAGTATAAGATGGGCTCTAGCAGTCTGCTGGGACCCTTAAGCACAACAGTAGCCCAATTGCATCTTCGGATTTCAGAGCTGAAAGGGACTTGAGTATCAGTTCAGTCTAACACGTATCCCTGAAAGAACTTTCATGACAACATATTTATAGCAGGGGACTAGATAGATTTAAGCCCTTCTCATAGACTGGACCTCTTCTAGTAATATAATTGCTTTGAACAATACCATCAGATAGGCTGCCTGAAAGAAAGAAATCAGAAGTCCTCTCTTCTCTTTCATTGTGTTTCACAGATTGAGCCCGACCTCTTCTTGGATCAATTGCCAATCTTCTCTGGCATAGTCTCATTGAACAAGTCATTGAACTTCTTTGTGCCTCAATTTCTTTTCTTCTTTCCTTTACCTTCTTTTCCCTGTGTCCACATAGAGTATCGTACCCTTACCTGCTCTGGTGCTCTGCCTAAAAAAATGTACATTTTTTTTGATGAAACCTGCCAAGATATCTTGGGGTTTACTGGCTCGATTTCTTTCTTAAGGACCATTCCTTAAACTCAAGTCACACTGCCTCTCTTTGATTGGCCACCAACAGGTCCCAGAGGAGGCCCTATTTGGTCATTGTTTGGGTCTTGATAGGCTTAGAGTGAATGAAAATAGCATTATTTTTCTTTTGCCTAAGGACATTTTTGGTTAAGATTTTTTTCCATTCTTTGCTTCAGATCTTACCAAGCCTTAATTACTGAATGGTATTGCCTTAGTCAAATTGAGATCTGTTAAAGACTTTAACTTAAAAAGGTCAACATCTCCAATGCATCTAGAGCCATTTCCAGTTGTCTTGTTCTATATCTTGCCAGTGGACCCAGATGGCTCTGGAGGAGAGAGTGAGCTGGTGACAGTCCTCCCTCACTTAAATGCAATTCACTTATATGGCATGGAATCACCTCCCTGATGTCATGGTTCTTTTCCAGAATGAAGGACAAATAATAGAAACCTCAGTTCCTTTATCTGTAAAACTGAGATAATAATAGGATTGTTGTAGAGATAAAAGGAAATAGTATTTGTGAAATGTTTTACACATCTTTAAGTGAGATATAATTGCTGGATAGTATTAATATTATTATATAACTAATAATAATGATCATAAATCATTCTATAATTTGGCAGGAATTGAAGTTAAGTTCATTGGCCTCTAGTTTGCAGACTATTTTCCCCTCCCTTCTTTTTTTGGTAAAATCAGACATTTGATCTTTTTCTGTCCTTTTGTGATTGTTCCATCCTCTCTTCTCTTTCCTGTATTGTTTACATGATTTATCTACCAACTCTTTCTTATTTGTGGTTGATCTGGGCCATGTAATTTAAATTCATCAAGGGCAAGTGGTTAATTAATTCATCAATTTTTTTGCTCTCTCCTTTCCTATTCCATGTCTTTTTCCTTGTCATAAAAAACAGAAGTGGAATAAGTAAGACAGCAACTCTGTCTTTTATGCTATCATTTATCAGCATCCCATCTTGTTCAAGCAGTGGTCTTATACTCTTTTGCTATCCTCCTTTTAGTTCCTATATAACTAAACTTATTTGTTGTTTTCAATTTTTCTGACTCTCCTAAATTTATTTTGAGTTTTAGCAATCTTACATAATTCAACAAATATAAATTTCATAATATCCTTACTATATTAGAACTAAATCAAACTATTGCTCATAATTGTTGAATCATAACATTGACCAAAAAATTTAGGAGCAATGTTTTTCATAGCTGAAAACATAGCAAATCCTTTTCTCTAAGTTCTGTGGAATGGAAAAAAAACCTTTAAAACTTTGGATCTAGTTAAAAATATCAAAACTGGTGGAAATAAAATGAAGTACATTTCATCTCTGATTCTATCTGCTAGTAGACTTGTCTCAAGGATGTTTATTTTCAAGGCTCCCAGAAGATAACCTTACATCCTAACACTTTTATTTGATTTCAAAATCACAATTCTTTTATATACTTATATCCCACTCCCAGAATATGAAATAATAGTAAGGTAGTGACTTGTACCCAGATCATTTCTATCTGGATTACAATTTGAAAATGATAATATACACTATAATGGTAACAATAACAAATAATAATTGATATTTCTATAACAGACAAATAGGTAAATGGAATAAATAAATTAAAAAAATTAGTTGAGGCTGTGGTGGTGGTAGTGGTAGTGAATCAGTGATTTTTTGTATTTCTTTTCTTAATATGTTATAATTGAATTATTGTATTCAGTCACACTGGAATTCTTGCTGTTCTTTACACTCAATATTCCATCTACCATTTCCGTATCTTTGCAATATTATGTAGATCATTCTCCAATGTCAACTCTATATTTTATAATCCTTGGCTTCTTTCAAATTTCACCTCTAGTGACATTTTCTGTATGAGCTATTCCCTGATTCTCCAAGTATTAGTGCCCTCCCTTCTCCCAAATTAACTTGCATTTACTTTGTATGTGTCTTATATATACTTAATTTGTGTATACTTACATGTACATGTATTTTCTTTCCCTACAAAACAGAAATTCTTTGAGAACAGAGACTGTTTCAGTTTTGTATTTATACCTCCAAATCTAGCGCTGTCCCTGGGGCAGAGTAAGTGCTTACTACATAATTGTTGATTTATTGGTAATTAGCATGATACAGTGAAAAAAGTATTGAATTTAATACCAACAGACCTGAGTTTGAATATGTCTATTGACTTCTCTGGCTTCTTTTAAGTCCCAGCCAATAACCTATGTTTTATATGAAATCGTTCCCAAACCTTCTTAATTCTAGTGCTATTAATTATGACCTCTTTATCTTATACATTTTAGCTTTATATATATTTGTTTATAATAATTTAATTATTCATTATATATATTATATATAATAATAATTTATATAGATAAATATATATAAACACATACAAATACATTATATATATTTGTTTATATATAATATACATATATAATATGCACATATATTTATATATATATAATCCCTTATTTGATTATAACCTCCTTGAAGGCCAACTGTTTTTCCTCTGTATTTTCAATCTTAGAAATATCTGGCACTTTATAGACACTTTATAAATATTTATTGATTGGCTGATTAAATTTGCTAGTTAACTAATTTCAAGATCTTAGGCAAGTAATTTCACTTCTCTGTCACTCCTTTTTCTCATCTATAAAAGAACGAGGCATTGGATTAAGTGACCTATGAGAACTCTTTGAATGTTGGAACCAATTTCCATGTTAAAATTGAAGTTCTTGAAGACAGGCAGTTTTAAATTTTGTCATTGTATCCTCAGCATCTAGCATTAGTATTTAATGAATTACTATGGAATTGAATTGAATGCCAGGACACCGGAGTCTAATTGAGAAGACCTGAATTGGGACATTGTCAGGAAGGAGGGAAAGGAGCAGCTGTAAACCGGACACAGAAGATATTTGATCTGGGACTCAACCTTATCCCTCTAAGAGTATGCTGGAGAAAATCCGACATTATAGAAAATCCATTTGGATGTTGAAATCTATGTTCAGTTTCAATGACTTTGCTCTGTGTTGAGGAGCCCTTCATAGATTTTGTTTGCTCTGCTAATGAGATTTCACATGTTTCTTAGGTGATGGCCAGTCACCCCTCATTTTGCCAATGAGGAAACACTTATGAGACAAAAGGTCATTGGAAATGCTATACTTGAAGCCAAAAACTTTTTAAGTTTTGAAAAAAGTTTTAAAACATCTAAAAAGTGTTAAAATTAATCTTTTAGTTTAATAATAAAAGAACTTGTACTGTAAAATCTAGAGATAAACTGAGAGGGGTCATGGCTGTCTTTCCATTACCTGGAGCCAATTTGGTGATATCTAAGTGGGTACCACCTATTAGGAAACTCTATTGCAGAATTGCATCTTTCATGATAATTCTAACATGTGGAGAAAAAAACAAATGAATTCTATAGCAGTAACAGGGAAACAGAAGATGGAGCAAAGGCTCCAGCTGTTTCCCTCCTTGCTTGCCAATGGAGTTTCCGCTGTTGCCATTAAGATATTGTCATGCTTAGAATGGGATGTTCCTTCCTTTGGCATCTTTCTGTTTAAGCTAATTTGATAGTTAGGGAGTTGAAGCTTTAAAAGCCTTTTTACTCCCCAAGGAGGTGTTTCTATGGGCCATTCACCACCATACCATGTGCCACAGAGAGCAACTGCTTCCTTGGGAATCTTGCCAACTCTATCAAGAATGTGACTTGCTGAGCCTGCTGTGTGCTGGATCTGGGAGAGGATGGAGAGGCAGTGCCTGGCTGATGATTGGGGGATGGCTCAGTGTGGGGGATATGTTTTGTATTTTTCTTCCTGCCTATGGGGTCGTAGGTGGCTCCTGTCCATGAATAGTATCAAGATTGCCAGAAAAACACTGTTATTACTGAAATTCAGAAAACTTTCTTCTTTCTCTCAAAACAGAAATGGATAGGAAAACTCTGCTAAGTACTTTAATAATGGGCTGCCATTTACTGAACAATAGCTATTAAAACGATCAATTATTTATATCTGGAAAACTAGAAAAAAAGGCTTTTAAGAAAGCTTTTAAAACTTGCATAATGTCAACATCAGTGTTATTAATTTCCATCTCAAAGATAGTATTTAAAACATTGCTTATGAAATTCTCATAGGAAGAACCACTTCCCAAACATTTGAATTCTCAGCCAATGAAATGTCACTTCCACTTGCAGGTCATGGAATGAATTGCAAATTATCTTGTCTCTGGAGTTATGACCTAGCCACCTTTGCTGGATATTAATATAATTCCACAAAATTCTGCCCCCTTTGTTGCTTTCTTTGAATTAATTGAGTCACTGTTGTTCACCTCCAGTACCATGAGACTGGAGGCAACAAGTCCCTGAGCTCATTGATCCCTTGGGTGGTCTGGTGAAACTTATGCACTCTTTCTTAGGATAATATTTCTTATTCCCATTTTATAATTGAGGAAACCAAGGTAAAAAGAAGTAAAATCACTTGTTCAGGATCATACTTCAAGTAAATAGTAGAGGGTAGATTTGAATTCAGGTCTTTCAGACTCCAGACTTGGTGTTCTATTTGTCTATGTCCCTAACTAACTGTAAGAGGCAGAGCAAATTTTCTTTTGTCTTTCTTTGACCAAATAAGTTTGCTTTGGAAATCCCAGGTCCCTTGAAGATTAATTTTCTTTCTTTTTTTTTAAAATTAATTAATACACAATTATTTTCTCTATCTCCTACCTTTTCTATCTGCCACATCTCATGGGGATACAGTATGAAAGTGGGAAAAAGTCCCTTGTACAAATATGCATAGTGAATCAGTATATATAATCATATATATATATACATTTATAAATACATAAACAACACACACATATATGTCACATATAAAATGGATAATTTTAATGGGAGAAGACTTGACAGTTATCAAGTGAGGGGAAAGATTTCTCTTCTGAGAACTGAGTCTTACAGAAACCCAGAGATTCTAAAAAGTCAATATGAAGAGGGGTAGCATGCTCAGAATGGGGTAAAGTATAGAAATATGGAAGCCAGAAATGGAGGACTATGTCTGAAGAACAGCAAATAGGCCAGTAAGAAATGGATTGTAGACTGTATAGATAAGAGTTATGTTTAACAAAACTGGGAAAAGGAAAGGGGTATGATTGAAAAAGCTTTGAATGCCAAAAAAAGTAATGTTTATATTTGGTCCTAGAGGTAACAGAAAATTATTAGAATTTATTGAGAAGAGTGTGTGTGATATGTGTGATATATGGCCATATTTGTATTTTAGAAAAATCATTTTGGCAGCTGGGAAGAAGATGGATTAGAGTGGAAGAGATTTGAGCCAGGGAAATCCACGAGGGTGTTATTGTTGAAGTGGCTAGCTAGGGTTAGGTGGTACAATGGATAGAATGCTGGACCTGGAATCAGGAAAACCTGAATTCAAATCCAACCTCAATCACTTACTAGCTGTGTGACCATGGTAAACCAGTTAATCTCTGTCTCAATTTCCTCAAATGTAAAATGAGGAATAATAATAGTATCTACTTCTCAGGTTGGTTGTGAAGGATAATGAAATAATAGTTATAAAGAGCTTAGCACAATGCCTGGAACATAGTAGGCACTATATAAATGCTCTTTATTTGTTCTTGTTAGATTCAGATTCCTGAAGGGCAGGAACTATCTTTTGTTTCTCTTTTTATCTCTGACACTTAGCATAGTGTCTGGAACATAGTAGGAGCTTAATAAATGCTTATTGATTTGACTGACTGTCTAGTACAGGGAAGAAGAGTTGAGGGGCTAAACTAACATGCTGAGTGTGTGAATGGAGAGGTGATGCATATAAGTGCTACCTTGGAGGTAGAAAAAATGTATTTTTGACAATTCAATGGGAAATTAAGGATGGCAAGGGTGTAAGCTTGGGTGACTGGAAGGATGGAGATGTTCTTGAAAGTAAAAGAGAAATTTGAAAGAAGGGGAGGTTTAGAGAGGGAATTTTAGTCAAGGAAGGTAATAAATGCTATTTTGGACATGCTGTGTTGAAGATGGCTACAGGATAGTGACTAAGTGATTTATTATCTTTTTCAATGGATAGTGAGCTCAGGACACTGTCATTGGAGTGCAGGGACTGTTATTTGTCTTTATATCCCTAGCACATAACACAATGCTAGGCAAATAGTAGGTGCTTAATAAATGCTTACTGACTGACTTGTTTTCATAGTGTATATGTAATTTACAGAAGCAGAATTTGAATCTAAGTCTTTTTTCCCTTAGATCTGGTACTCTTTCTACTATTTACTCAAGCTACCTGGGCTTTAGGAATGGCTTGTCTTGATTAATGTAAGAAAAATATTACATGGATACACACAGGCTTGGATTGATGGCTTTTAAAAATTTCTTTCAGTTCAGTGCTCACAATTTTGCAGTCAGTGGAGGACATGATTTGTATTTTGATTAATCACAGAATCACAGAATGTTAGAAATAGGAAAGGACCTTAGAAATTCATGTTCTAGATGCTAATGTTCTAATGTTCTATATTTAAAGGTCTCTCCCAGTTCTGACCTATGTTCTAAAGATCTTTCCTGTTCCAACTTTCTCTGTTTTAAGGACCTTCCCAGTTCTGACCTTCTGTGTTTTAAGATTCTTTCTAGCTGTAACATTCTATTTTCTAAGGATCTTGACAGTTCTGACTTTCTGTATTTTATGGATTTTTCCGGTTCCAACATCCTCTGTTCTATGGATCCTCCCTGTTCTGACCTTCTGTGTTCTAAAGATCTTTCTTGTTCCAAAATTCTCTGTTCTAAGAATCTTTCCAGCTCTGACATTTTTGGTTCTAAGTATTTTTCCAGTTTCAACATTTTATGTCCCAAGGACCTTTTCAATTCTAACATTTTTTATTCTAAGGATTTTTTCCAATTCTAACATTTTGTGTTCCAAGGACACTTTCAGCTCAGTTGTTCTAAGAGTCTTTCCAGTTCCATATTCTGTTCTAAGATACTTCCAGTTGTGATATTTTCTATTATAAGGGTCCTTCCACTACCGACATTCTGCATTCTAAGGATCACTCTCAGTTGTGGGATTCTCTGCTCCAAGATCTTTTTTGGGTTTATTATTCGAGATTTGAAGGTCCTTTATATATTTAACATTTGTGTTTTAAAATTGCTTTTAGAGCTACTCTTCTATTCTCTAAGATCCTTTCAGCTCTAATGAAGCATGATTCTGACCTTACAGTATAGTTTCAACTTGGAAAAAAAGATACATTGAATTAGGGCAAACCTGGTAATCTCTTGACTGGTGAGCTTAACAGCTTTTTCCTTCACAGAGAGAAAGCTATGGACAATATCATAATAATAGCTAGCATTTAAAAATGCTTTAAATTTTGCAAAGCTCTTTTCAAATTTTACTGCCTTTTAACCTCACTACAACCCTGGGAAAGGGTCTATTTTACAAATGAGGAAACTGAGTGACAGACAAAGGTTAAATCACACTGCTATTAAATGATAGGCACTGGACACCTGCTCAGGTCCTCTTGTTTTCTGGTCCAGTCTTCTATGCACTTCATCATGTACTTGCAAGATAATAACAACAAGAGTAATACTTTATATGTTTATATTTTTCAGAGCATTTTCAGTAGATACTCATCAACCTTCTGAAGTAATCAGGGCAAGGATTGTCCCCTATTTTTCTGATGAGAAACTTGAGACATAGATAAATTAATTGGCTTGCCTGAAGATCCTAAAGATAGTAGCTCATATTTTTATAGCACTATGAAGTTACATAATGTACTTTCCTCTTAATAACTTTAGCATTTTATTTTCATTTTACCTGTTTTGTAGATAAATGAAGTGACTTGACTAAGATGAGTTATCTAAATAAGTGTCAGAACCAAGAATTGAGCTAAAGTTTTCTGACTTTGAAGTCAGGTCTTTCCTCACCCCACCATGATAAGTATAGGTCTTAGAAGGGACTAGAACTGAGGCTTTCCAGTTTTTAATCCAGTGCTTTTTCATCACACAAGGAGATGTCTTATGTTGTAATTTTTACCTCTTTACTAATATTCTGTGATTTCCTTTACTTCCCAACTGCCCTGATGCTCATTTTAACTTTTCATATATGGGTAGATAGGTGGTGCAGGGGGATAGAATTCTAGGCCTGGAGTCAGGAAGATTTGAGTTCAAATGCAGATTATTACTTGTATGACTCTGGAAAAGTGACTCTCTATTTGCCTCAGTATCCTCATCCACAAAATGAAGATAACAATAGTATTTTCTTCAAAGGGATGTTGGGAAAATCAAATGAGATGACATTTGAAAGCATTTTGCAAGCTTAAAAGCACTATGTAAAAGCCAGTTATTATTATTATTATTATTATTGTAGAATTATAGTGCCTTAGCATAGGTTCTGCTTTGTATTATAATCAGAAATCTTACAATATTCCTGACAAGTGGGTAAATCCATTTAAAGAGTTGGACTCAGTTTCTTCATTTTTAAAATTAGGAGGTTGGACTAGATGGCCTTTAAGGTCTATTTCAGCTCTAACTCTATGATTCCATTACCTTATAACCTTTATTAATAGAGAATAATCACATTACTTTCTGAGTTAGCCCAATCCATTTTGAGACATCTCTAAGTTTTAGGAAGCTTTATCTTGTGTGCAGCTCAAATCTGCCTATCTAGAATTTATCCCTCATTCTGCCCTCTAGGATTTAGCAAAAAAAAAATTGAACCCTTTTTCTGGTGATATATTGCCTTTCAAGATATTGGAGACAAGGGGTCATATTCCCTCTGAAGATCTTACTTCTTTCAAGTGATGCTCAGAGGGCAAAGATCAATTCATAGATAGATTGATAGATTGATAGATGCGTTGATTGATAGATTGTTAGATAGATAAAGGATTCATTAACTTCTGAGCTATGGGGATAGAAAAACAAGTATAGAAGATAGTCATTGACCTTCTGATGAAGGGAGAAAAACATATAATGGGGAGCGAGAAAATGATGGTAGTGGGAGACACGTGTAGAATTGATGTGGACATCTGGTATTGGGCAAGATGGGGTGAAAGCTTACCTATCAGAGCCTGGAGTCAGAAGGGTTTTAAGTTGTCTTCACTCTCTTGAGGGTCTCTCCATATCAAGTTGAATGAGCACATAACCAGCCCTGAAAAGGGCTTTGCAAGCCCTATACCAGGGATGAACTAACAGTTCTTCATGAATGTTTTCTACATATCGCCAAGGTCATCTCCTGTCTATGAACCATAGCCAATCATCTTGACTTTGTCTTGCTACTAAACTTCAATGCCTCTGAAGCTGATGACTTTGTGCAACTCTGCCTCACTTAAATCCATTTCACATGTTGCAGTATCACCCCACAATGTCATTGATCCTCTTCAAAAATGAAGGATCACCACCATTACTTCCTTTTTCCATTTGTTCATGTTCTTCCTAAAACTGTTAATAAGGGAGCATGGTTTTCCTGTCCTGGATGTATGCTGTGAGTAAGATTTTGATTTACCCTGGTGCCCTCCCAACAGATAACCTTGCCAGCTCATTGCAAAACTCCCCTCATCTTCCCCTCTGTCTGCAGGTCCCCAGTACCCTGGAGAGCTAGGGTAGAAGGTCAACAAAGACCTCTGAAGAGACCATTTGCTCCTGAGAACATTTAATCTTCTGAGGCAGATCCATTTCCTATTTTTTTTTTAAAGATTCATCCTAAAAGAGAGATGTTATAGGCGTTTGATGTCTCTGTTGGTCTCTCTGCAGGAAGAACAAAAAAAAAAGCCTTGCACCATCAGACCCACTAAAGTATTTAAAACACTGCAGGGCACTGAGCTCTGTGCTCAGTGAAGTGGGGATGACAGCAGATGTGGGAGCCAATCTTGTACAGTCCAAACGCTAGGTGCTAATGAGAGACTGAGCAGGACCCAAGCCAAGAGAGTCTCGTTTACTCCTTTCCTAAATTGATTGAATCTCTTTTAATTTTCATTGCTTATAATAATAAGCAAATCTATCCCCCTGAAGTAATTTCAAGAAGATAGGAAGTCTGCCTTGGAATTGCTGGCCATGGTGCTAATCCCTTAGGAGAGGATATTGGGAATATTTATAAGTTAATTCATATGTAACAGGTTGGCACTCTGTCCCCCAATGACTGCAATGGGGGAGCATGAGGGGGCTCAGGTCTAACTAAACCTAGGCTCTTTCTTTTTTCATGAATCTCCTGTCACTGAAAAATCTCCATTTCCACTTAGATCTTATATTTTGTTCACAAATCATCCAACCTTCCATTCTTAGTTAAACGAACAGTTTAATTAAACCAGTTAAAAGAGGAACTACATCGGCAGGAGGAGACACAGCAGCAGAAACTGCAGCTGATCTCAGCTTTTCCATCCCAGAGATACAGCCTTGCTACCTGGTGATTCAGGGGCTGCAGGAAGTTCCCTAATATGTGCCTCTGAGGGTACAAGTGGGAGGTGTGCAAAACCACTTTGGGAGGGGAGATGACAATAAGTGCTTTCATGTGGGCACAAGTAGTGGGGAGAGAGATGGGCTTCTTTGCCTCTAAAATAATATAATAAAAATATCAAAAGAATACAACCATTACAAACACGCTTACAGTGTCATTTATAGAGGCAGCTAACTAGATGGTGCATTGGACAGAGGGTTGGATCTAGAGTCAGGATAGACCTGAATTCAAATTCAACCTCAGACACTGACTAGCTGTGACTTCACCTTGGTTACCTCAGTTTCCTCATTTGTAAAATTGGGATAGTAATAGCACTTATCTCAAAGAATTATTGTAAAGCTACTTTTGAGATGGCTTAAGGTGTCATGCAAGTGCTAAATATTATAATTATTATTATAATTATTATTATTAGCTATTATAGACACCTCCATTGCCCAAAAAAGGCTATTTTACATCCTTTTGTCTTTAAGGGAAGGAAGATTGTAAACCCAGCATTTCCTTTATGCCTAGATTGAGTCTATGGAATGGTTAAGGCAATTAGGTAAGTTGTCTTCCAATGCACAAGAAAGGGGGAAGGAGATTTGCTTCATGAGTAGGAGTTACAGCTTGAAGTTTTCTCTTGTTTTTTTGGATGCGCTGGTTATCATGAGTCAGATACTTTCTTTACTCATCCATACCTTCTAGTCAAAGTCTAGGAAACCTGCCCCTCACTCCTTAGTTTAGTTTTCAATTCATTTGTATGTGCCTCTAATGGCTAATGGAACAGGGCACTGCCCAGCTAAACTCAGCCCAGCCCAGCTTTGCAGGTTCAAGGACGGGAAGAGGCTTTTCTCCTTGCTACCCCACTTTTGTGACTGTGGCCTTGCCTTATTGAACTCCATGCACCTCCCCATACTTTAAAATAAATAAGTTTAACATCAAACCCATCTTCGCTATACTAACCAAAAAATGTCCTAGGACTACCAATAGGCAATTACTGTGGAAATTCTCTCTCTAAGAGAGAAGGAAGGAAAGAAGGAAGGAAGGAAGGAAGAATGGAAAGAAGGAAGGAAGGAAGGAAGGAAGGAAAGAAGGAAAGGAGGAAGGAAAGGAGGAAGGAAGGAAGGAAGGAAGGAAGGAAGGAAGGAAGGAAGGAAGGAAGAGAGCAGGGAGATAAAGAAGAAAGGAAGAAAAAGAGGGAGGGAAAAAAGAAAGGAAGGAAAGAATGAAAGAAGAGAGGTAAGGAGAGAAGGAAAGAAGGAAGAAAGGTAGGGAAACAAGGAAGGAAGGAAGAGAGGAAGGGAAGAAAGGAAAGGAGAGAAGGAAACAAACAATGAATGAATGAATGAAAGAAGAAAGGAATAAAGGTGTCCAGACACATTTCTTTCATCTACATCAGTGATCAACATTTTGGATTATACATCCCTAACAAGCTATTCATAGATAAACAAAGATAGAAATAACATGGCAAGAAGAAGTAATGAAAAGCATAGAGTCCTAGCAAATTAGATCTTGAGGGATCTTAGAATGTTAGAACTTAGAATGTCAGTATTCTCTTCTAATAGTATAGTTCTAATATCAAGGTCTTTTAGCTGTAATATCCTATGTTCTAATTTTTATGTCTTTTTTTTGTTGTTAGAAGGGAATCTTAGAACATAAAATGTCAGTGCTGTAATGGATCCCTAGAACATAGAAACTCAGAGCTGGGGAGGTGACATTAGAACATAGGATATCAGAGCTTAGTACCCAGGATCTTAGTACTCAGTCATTTTGAAAATGAAAACTCTTTTTAAGCATCAAAGTTTCCTGGACTTCCACATAAGAGTACTTGTACTCTTATTATCTGCTTATCAAGTAAATATGTTATGACAAAAATTACTTTGGATTTAATAAAGCTTTTAAATGAATTTTTTACTATGTGGATCACAAACTCATTTACATATATTTGAAAATTAGAAATGCATAATTATTTAGCCTTATAGGGAGAATATTTGCTAAATAAAGATCAAAATGCAATGTTGGTTTGAAAAGTGGGCTAGACAGTAGGACAGCTGGAATCAGGAAGACCTAAGTTCAAACTTGACCTCAGGCACTTAGTATCTGTGTGATCAAGGGCAAGTCATTAGCCTGTTTTTTTTCTCAGTTTTCTCAGCTGTAAAATGGGGCTAATAAAAGCACCTAGCTCCTAAAAGTGTTGTGAGGATCAAATGAAATTATGATTGTGGAGATTTTAACACAATGCCTGGAACATAAGGGCTTAATAAATGCTTGTTTCCTTCCTTCCTTCTTTCCTTCTTACCTCTTTCCTTACCTCTCTCCTTTCCTTCCTTCCTTCCTTCCTTCCTTCCTTCCTTCCTTCCTTCCTTC
>JAJPUD010012277.1:21445-49276 GCA_023553655.1 Myrmecobius fasciatus
TTCCTTCCTTCCTTCCTTCCTTCCTTCCTTCCTTCCTTCCTTCCTTCTTTCTCCCTTCTTCCTGTCTCTCTCTTTTTTCCTTTCCTTTCTTCTTATATTAAAGAGGCCTCTCAGGGCTTCATGGCCCACATCCTGTAAACCACTGACCCATTCTAAGACCTTCTTTACAAAGATGGTCCCTAAGCCAGCCAGGGGAGATAACTTGCTCATGGTCCTATATTAAGTCCAGAGTAGAATTGGGACTTGAGCTCAGATCTCCTAACAACCCCCTGCCAGTGCTCTTTCCTTTACTCTGAACTTTGATAACAACCTGTGGTGAAAGTAGAATCGTTTTCTGAATCAATAATTGACTAAGTTCTAGGGAGGTCACACTTCCTGGCCAGACTCCCCAAGAAGTAGCTTGCAGAGCAGAATTTAAGGACTTTTTTCTGACACATAAATAGTTGCTTTTTGGATTGAATTTGCATTTCCTTTCCCCAGAACATTTTGTCTGACTGCTGGGTGCTAAGAACTGCATTATGGTCCTGACCTGTGTGGTGAAAAAACGATTAGAATTCCCCTCTTACATTAAATATTCAATGAATTCTACATATCCCCAAGGTTGCTCTGACATGGGTGGACTGACCATTAAAAAAAATCCAGCTCAGTATAGGAAGTGTTTCTCTGGAAACATGACTATTTAGAGAAGGAAGCAATCCAAGGCAAAATTGTTATGCTTATGAACTATTCATCACTCAACAAATATTTATCACCCACTCTGGGCAAGGCTCTGAATCCTTTCATTCCACATCCAGGAAATGAGGGACTTGAACAAGTTGATTTCTCTGGTCCTTTCCAGCTCTAATATTTTATTTCTAGATTTTTTTCTTTCTTGTTTTAGGGATAAGACTTGACCAATGAGTTAATTTAATTTTACCCTTTTAAGACTCAGTTTCCTCATCTCTAGAATGGGCACAATAATAGCACTTATCTGACAGGGTTGTGATGATCAAATAAGATTGTATACACATACACACATATGCTTTTATATGCATACACATGGTATATGTGTATGCATATACACATATGTGTATATTTGCATATATAATGCTTTTAAAATTTATATATATGCTAGATATGACTGTTTTAATTATTATTATATTATTAATTAGCATGAGTAGATTAAGCTTTTTTCTTATACTCTTATGCCTAATTATTTAAAAGGATACAGTGCAAAAATGTATTTCAGAGCAGACTATGTTTAAATTATAAATTCCCACTTAATGGGATTTAAATTTTGAAGCTCATAAATGGTGTACTTTGGGAACAATTATTTCCTCCATTTCACAGAAGAGGATCATTGAGGCAGAGAAGAGTAAAGGTAGCATATTGATGCTCTTCAGTTGTTCCTAGCTTTCTTAGGGTTCCAGAGTCAACCCATTTCTCTTTCAGGCAGGTAATATCATTGCTTCCATAAATGACTTACTTTTTATTCTTCAAACAATCATTATTTTAAGTGATCATCTGATTTGAAGTTATTATTTAGGTCCTTGATATTGATTTAGTTTCTTAGACTCAGAAATAACTATTGATTAGTGCTCTAATGTAAGGGGTGGTAGAGTTCCTGATCAATTTGATGAGCATCCCTCTCCCTCATAGAATATAAGTATAGCCTTAGTCAGTTTTTGTTGTGCCCACAAATAAAACTGGGGTGTCTTCTGAACATTTGTAAAATGAGGGAATTGGGCTCCATGACTTTTAAAGTGATAATCTTCTTGATTGCTTTTCCTGGAACTCTGTAGTGAGTCCTGGAAGTATCCCTGAGGCATAGTTCTCAGACACTCCCCGGATCAGATGAACTATCTTTTATAAAAGTTCAGACCTCTCCAGTTGGTGGGTGCAGAGCTTGTATTTACTCTACTCCTGATATTTTTTCTAAAATCAATTTGTTTTTTTAGTTAACAAAAATCTATTTTCTTTCCTCCTACCTTCCCCTTTCTCCCCTAACTGAAAAAGAAAGAAAAGTAAAACTATGATAACAAATAAGGATACTAAAAAAATTCCTTTATTGACTACTTCTAAAATTGTTTGTTTTAATCTGCACTCTGAATTTATCACCCTTCTGAAGGTTTGAGTGCTAAGTTAAGCAGTTGGAGACAAGAAGGCCTGAGTTCAGATGTGACCTCAAATAATAACTTTATTTTTCTCTCTTTTTTCCTTTTGTAAAAATAAAAGTTTTGTCATGTGTATCTAAAATAATATTAATAATGAAGTCAGAGAAATTAATAACTTGAATGAGTATATGCATTTAAAATAATATTAATAATGAAAAGAGTCAGAGAAATTAATAACTTGAATGAGCGAATTAAAAGGCACCTACTATGAGTTAGTTAGTGGGCTAAGCACTGGGGGTAAAAATATAAACAAGCAATCAACTTCCTGCTCTTCCCCTTAATGGGGGAAGGTAGGAGGGAAATTGGGGCATATACTCAAAGTGGCCTGGTTTGGAAATGGCCAAGAAGTGACCTGGAGGCCTCTATTGAATAACAGTCTGATCAGCATTAATCAGGTTCTTTCTTTTACCATCTCCATTATCTTTTTTCAGTCATTGTTTTGTCTCTATTTTTTATTTCTATCCTAACTACTTTAGTAGTTCTTACCCTGATGCCAAGGGAGAGGAATGAAATACTAGCTGCTTTTTGGGACTTCAAAAAGTTCTATATCAAAGGAAAGAAGACACAATATAATGAGAATAAATTTGTTACCTTGCCATAAGAGGGTCCATTTTGAATTACGCCACCATTTTGTGATAATGTTTTGATGTTTGCTTTCAAATTTTAAAATAAGCATATGTGTCAGATGAGTTGCCTAATGACATGTATGTTTCTGGGGACCCCCAGAAAATTCAGTAAACAACCTTACCATTATATTATCTCATAAGATATTAGTTGAACTAATTGGTAAACAAAATTGATCATCTACCAATAACTAGAATGTGGGTATAGCCAACTAAAATTCCTAACTGGAGTTATAATAAACCCAATGAAGGCCTATGGGAATTGATTAATTTAGACCCGGGTTTATTTCTAATTAGTGTTAATCACTGTAGTATGATTCTACAGGAATAGTGATTATTCCTTTTGTACTTGTGTACTGATTTACAGTTAGTCAAACTAGTAAATCTACTAGCTTAACTAATGCCTGATGAGGAAATGACCAAGCCCAGAGTTGTGGGGTTAGAGGGGGGGGGATGTTGGAGAGGGTGTTGACTTAATGGAATGGAAAACCCTCTAGCTAGTTTTGAATTGTACTGTCACCCTTCCTATCCCTTTGCCAGGGAAGTGACCTTATGGCACTTGACCAATGGGTGTCCCCGTCTCCAGAAGCTGCCTGTGAATGTATTCTCTAGCATCTATTCCCTTATTCAATGTAAGACCAACGAAGGCCTATCAACCCTGTCTGTATTTGGATATCCTCTACCAGCTAATTCATGGCAAGCATGGGCCATGAGCTGAAGAATCTCTTAGAAGACCAGGAGATAAGTCCATCACACAATGAGACTATGTGTTTTACTTTACATCTTTTACATCATTTGGATACCAAACACTATAAAACTAAGACTCTGGGGGAAGGAGGCATCTCAGATCATGAGGAAAATCTGAGGTCCACTTCATTGGAGGGGATCATGAATTCTTTACTAAAGTGCTATTGGCTTAGAGTTCTGCCTCGGTTTCTTTTATTGTAGATGGGGCAATTCTGGACCTCATTGACCCTAGCTTTCAACTTTTTCTATTATGTAACTAGGGGTGCATTTGTGGTTCAAGGAGCTGTTCTTAAGAGCAGTGCTGATTGATTGATGGAGACTCAATTGCCTGGCAAGTCTGGCTGGGCAGAGAAGGAATTTTTTTGTATCACTATGATTCAGGTTTCTTTTGAAACCCTAAGAAATCAGATTGAAAATTTGTTCCTTGTTGGGTTAATATTTGTATTGTCTAATAGATAATGTAAACTAACGTTTGCATGCATTTTATTAATAAAGTTTGATTGCTAGCATTGAGAAATGTAAGCCTAATTATTATTTTCATCATACTAGTTAACATGAGTAATGGTAAATAGGCTTTTATTTATGCATTGTGCATTAGACACAAACAGGTGGGATTTCCATCTCAGATACAGGCTTTACTGAAAGCCATATAATGACAGAATTGGAATTGGAAACTGGATCTCTTAAATCTCAGACAATGGCTATATTCATGCCACCAGTAAGTGGTTGTAGCTATGTTAATGTCTACTTTTGTCATCTTCCCTCTTCTCATCATCAATAATTTAGTTCTACTTCTGATTGATCAGACCAAGGTGTGGGCTGTGGTAATTGGAAAAAGTGAATCTTGGGAAATTCAGGTCTATCCTGAATACAGTTGATATGCATTAAGCCAGGAACAAGCCATTGATTATTAAAATGCATAAATCTGTCAGGAATGCCTATCCTTAAAGCTGCTTAGGTCATTTCTTTCTCCTTATGCTGAGAAGGAATAGAATTAAACCAAAGGCTCACATTGTCTGAAATCAGGATTCCCTATGGTTATCCACAGGTCAAAAGAGGCCTTCTCTATTCTTCTGGCATGAGCATTGAAAATTTCAACTGGGCCACTTGTCTCAGCTGGAGAAGTCAGAATCTGCCTGGAGGGTGGGCCAGAGACTTTCTGTGGGTCTCACATTTGATGGCCCCTTACAACACTATGCTTTGGGCACAAGCCCAGCTTTGAGATTTAGAGGGTGTTCTGATTAACATCATCAGGAACACTTACAAAAAGCATTGTTAATTCATAAGGTGCCATTCTGAAAAATGGCCATGATGTAGCAGAAAGGAAGAGCATTTGGTGACAGAGTAGCTGGGTTATAATCTCAGCTCCCTGATGTAAGTACTTCCCTGTGTGACACCAGGGAGGTCATTTAACTTGTCTGGCCTGAAGTTCTTTTTATGTAAGGGGAGGGATAGAATTAGATGTCCTTGAAGGTCCCTTCTATCCATGTTCCTATCAATAGCTGAAGTCACTCTCTACAAGAGGGTCTGCATGGAATAAAAACTCAGGTTTCTGTTTTATAGTATTAATGTTAGATAACCATTACATAATAATTCTGGCTAACTCTTATCTGGTGCTTTAAGGTTTGCAAAGAGACTTATACATGTTAATTCATTTGATTGCCTAGTATGTTTTGGTTATAAATCACTTAAGAGCCATTTTTTCCTTGTTCCATTCTATGAGGTAGATAATACAAGAATAATTATGCCCATTTTACATATGAAAAAGTTGAGACCAAAAGGGAACAGAGTGATAAGGGGCCTCAGTCTGTAAGTGGTAGAGCCAGGCCTCAAATCCATGTATTCCAAAATCAAATGGATTATGTCCCACTGGTGGCATGGAAGTTTGGCACTTAGAAGAAAGAGAGGTGAACCTGGGTTCAGAGTCTCAATCACAAGCTGTGTGACTTTAGGCAAGTTATTTAACATTTCTGGTTTCCCATTAGATCATCTGTAAAACGAAGATTGTAAAACTGACCACATGGGATTGTTGTGAGGAAAACACTTTGTAAACCTTAAGGTGCTATGGAAATGAAAGTTGGTTTGTTTGTTCATTTATTTTGGCATAATCTTGAATAATTTTATTGATGTAGGGAATTCCCTGTATATCAAGGCTTATACTAATGAAGACCAATAATATTTTGAAATTTTAGCCTTTGAGTATTGCCTAGGGGCACTGACAAGTTAAATGAATTGCCAAGATCACATAGCCAGTAAAAGTCACAAGTGGGACCATATTACTTCTTAAACTTTTTTTTTACTGTTGCAATTCTCCCTCAGAGCCAGACCAGAAATCTGGGGTTGTCCTGGTAGAGAGTTGGGGGAGGAACAAGAAGTTTGGATAGGGTGAATGGTAAAATGCAGAACAAAGATCCTTTGGTCTGACTCCCTATCTCTCCTTTCCCCTCTCTTCTTCCCTCTTCTCTCTCTCTCCTTCCTTTCCTAACCATCCTGTCTCCTTTAAAGCAGTGAGAAAGGGAGCAAAGCTAGCTAGCATTTATTGAAGACCTATTTGGAAGCTCAAAAGAAATATGAAATGCATAAAGTTAGAGAATCCACCCCCAAATGTTCATATGCATTATTTGTGGCAGAGCCTTCTGAGCTCTCATTGGTCTGATCAGCCACAGTTGAACACACTGTAACTTGACTCTAGCATAGTGATGTCATTTTGGTCCTCTTTGAGAATGATGGCCAACAGCCAACCATCTGGGTGGCACAGTGGCTGCAGTGCTAGGGCTGGAGTCAGGAAGACTCATTTTCCTGAATTCAAATCTGACCTCGGACACTTACTAGTTGTGTGACCCAAGGTAAGTCACTTAACCCTGTTGTGCCTCCCGTAAAATGAGCTGGAAAAGGCAATGACAGTGTTTTTTCCAAGAAAACCCCAAAGGAGTAACAAAAAGTCGAGCACAACTTAAACAACTAAGTGCCAGGCTGTGTGCTAAGAGCTTTCCAAATATTAACTCATTTGATCCTCTTGACAATCCTGGAAGGTAAGTGTAATCATCATGATCCTCATTTTACAATTGAGGAAGCAGAAGCCGACAGAAGTTACGTGGCTTGCCCAGACAGTTTTGAACTCAGTTCTTTCTGATTTACTGTGCCACTTAACATGTGTCTAAGGCTCCCCATCAGGGACTATTAGGAAGACAGTCTCTATAACTGGGTTGCTTCCTTAGAGAAAACCCATCAGAACCAGGAAACAAGCAAACAAACTGAAAAGATTCACCCAGAGGCCCCTGAGGGTCAACTTCAACCAAGATTCCTAATCTCCATTTAATTTGCTGGGCACACTGTGATGGGCAGCCTCTTAGTGTGATTGGCTCCCAGATGAGCCCCTCTTAAGGAGGAGGGAGGAAGCTGTAAAACACATTAGTGAGCCATCTGGAATTCTTTGACCTTGCCCACTTGGCCTAGCCCCTGGATCTCATCTCAGAAATTAATTCTGCTCCTAATGCCCCACGGAGAGCAGAGTGAAGGCTTAGCAGAGCCCCCCATGTCTCCTTGTGCAGTCTGACAAAGGGGCAGCCCAGGGCTTCATAATTCATGAAGTATGCATGCTAATAATTTGCTGTGGCTCCTTCTCAATTGCTGCTAGGGGTAAATAGCAGAGAGGAGATTAATTGGGATATCCCCGAGACATCGGGGCATTGGAAGAAGAAACCAGCATTAGGAGTTTCAACAGCTCCTTTTTATAGAAATCTGCCTTTGAGATATTATTTACTTAGCTTCAATGTGCACAGGAATACTCAAGTCACACACAGGTCTATCTATTCTTCTAGAGACATTTGCTTGTGTAGCCTTGGAAATCAGATGCCTCTTTCCTCCGGGTAGCACCTCCTCAAGGCTCTTAACTTTATCCATCCAAAGCAGGAAGTGATCCCTCCTTCCGTTAAAGTCCACAGTTCTCTGTGCCTCTCATCAAACTTGCTCATATAGCTCACCTGCACAAATAGGCTGCTTTCTCTCTGAGCTGTTGGTTCACAGTGCACTTCTTTCTTAGCACCAATTAACAAGCTCCTTTAGAGACTGGGTGGAGGGGTTTTATTGGTATATGGGACTTTGCTGAAGTGAACTCCCTCTACCAATGTAAACTGGCCCCTTTTTTGCAATTTACCTTCTTATAAGAAGTGCTTTTAAGCTCATGTCAAAAAATTTGTTAAGAAATTTTAGATAGACTGCTTTTCAATATAACAATCCTATATATTTTATTTTATATATTTAAAAATATTATTCCACATCAAGGTGGTACAGTGGATAGAGTAAGGGAAACTTGATTCAAATCCAGCTCTCCATATTTTCTAGCTGTGTGATCCTGGGCAAGTCACTCAACCCTGTTTGCCTTGGTTTTCTCTTCTGTAAAATGAGCTGGAGAAGGAAATGTCAAACTCTTCAGTGTCTTTGCCAGGAAAACCTCAAATGGGGTCAGGAAGAGTCAGGCATAACTAAAATAACTGAATAGAAATTCTGAGAAAGGGTCCATAGGCTTCACCAGAGTGCCACAGGGTCCATAATATGAAAAAAAATAAAAAACCCATTTTAGAATGTTGCTTGGGGACACTGGTCACTAAAAAGTTAAATGACTTGACCAGGGTCACATAGCCAGTGTGTTTTAGAGGAACAACTTTAACCCATTCTCTAGCCACTAATTATCTTTTTATGCAAACTCACCTTTACACACTCACACAAAATACACATATATACAAATGCACACAAAGATAGATACACATATATACATAAACACATATTCATTTATATACATATACACATCTCTCTTTTCCAATTCTTGGTACTTCTTTGTGCCCCCAAACTTGGTGAATAATATGGCATTTACTCCTTTAGCAAAAAAGTGCATATGCACATATATTACACAGATACGCAAACAAAACACATCTATGTCCACACATTCACATTTTATTATAGCACTCCTCCCAATCTGTCATGGAGTTTTAACTGAAAACATTTTAATGGTTTAGAGGAATTGACTTAGATAGTTAAATTCTTGGAGAAGAGAACAGGGAGCATAGATCGGCTCAGCTAAAAATAGAGACATGTTCAAATGGACCTGATTTTCCAGTCTACTTTGCTGGCTTCCAATGAAGTAAGCCTTAACTTTGTACACTGTGAAGCATTGTAGAAAAAAAGAGCTATTGTAAATCCTGGAATGAACATTCTCCTTATAGGAATAGATCATGCAAATGGCATAGTCCCCATTTTTTAGAGAATAAAACTGAGGCTCAGGAAAATGTGACTTATTTAAGGTCATATGGAGAATTGGCCCTAGAATCTAGGATTCCAGACTTGTAGTCCAGTGTGCTTTCCACAGCACCAAATATTTTCCGAAAATAATGCCAGATGCTATTTCAAACTGCTGGAATTTGAATTTAGGAGGGAAAATACATTTTAAAGTCATCCTGGGAAAGAAGAGTTTTGTTTTGAGTAATCTTGAGATAGGAGGTGGGTGGGTTGTTTTTATTTATTTATCAACCTACATTAAACTTATTTGAATTGGATAATCTGGTCTCTTTTTCATGGTTGGGGTGGGTCAGTGCAAATGGAGCTTGGTTGAATGGGGGGGGGATGAGAAGGAGTTTTTATTTATTGAAGTGTTCACATTTTATAGAAGGTTCACAGATGGAGGGGCAGACAACCAAGGATCCTGGAGAGTAGCCAAGCTCTGGGAGGTTAAAGCTGCTGTTTTTGACAAGAGGAAAAACAACTGGTGAATTCCTATGCAATGTAGACTCCATGATAGAGTCTTCTGGGGAAGAAATAATAATTATAACAACACTGATAATAACAGTCCCCATTTCTTTAACACTTTAAGGTTTTGTTTTTTAAAGTATTCCCCTCACAATACCCTTGTATAGTAAAAGTATTATCTTTCTTTTCCAGATGTGGAAATTGAGGTTTGGAGAGCAGGCAGGAGATGGGGTGAGTGGGAATAATCAGAAATCACTTTTATATGGTGCTTTCTTTACTCTTCAACACTTTAAAGGATCTGTGAATTCATCCATTTCAATGTGGATATGCCCTTCAAAGATATAACTCACAGACCACTCCTATCTTTTCATCTTGCACTAGTATCATCAGGATTGTCCTAGTATTAGCTTGGTCCTGTCAATACTCAGTATGGAGAGACTCATCATCTCAGTAGGTCATCCTCAGCATAAGTAGTTCTGTGGACATGAAAAACTGTGAGACAAAGAATAACAAAAGACAACCCTTCACAGTCCAGCCCAAAGTATTTTTCCAGCCTCATTGTGCATCCAGTCACCTCCCCCACTTGTCAGTTCAGAAATATTGGCCTTCTCTCTGTTTCTCCCACAACACACTCCATCTTTCACCTTTGTGTCTTTTTCTGTAACTCTCATGGTAAATTAGATTACCTTCTCACTCCTGCCTTCCTTCAAGAAGCAGTCTTCTTGTTGTTGAGTCACATCTGACTTTTGGTGACTTTGTTTGGGGTTTTCTTGGCAATGACATGGAATGATTTTCCATTTTCTTCTCTAACTCATTTTACAGATGAGGAACTGAAGCAAATAGGATAAAGTGACATGTCCATGGCCACAGTTAATAAGTGTCTAAGGCTAGATTTGAACTCAGGAAGATGAACCCTAGCTGCCTTTTTCTGATTCCCACCAACTGCTAGTGTCCTATTTCCCAAAATCCTCTCACAGGATTTCTGTGAGATCAAATGAGATAATATTTGCTTTTACTTAGCCTAGTACTTTGGAACATAGTAGGTGCTTAATAAATGCTTGTTTCCCTTCCTTTACCTCCCCAAGTACTTTGTATTTAACTACTTTGTATTTATTCATTTTATATTTGCTCTGTATATCCTGACTAAGCATGTTCCATTTCTTCTTTTATAATATAGGATTTTTGAGAGTAGATATTATTTCATTCTCTACATTTGTATTTCTGTCACCTACCACAGTGTCTGGTTCCTAGCAGGTGCTTAATAAATGCTTGTTGATTGATTGATATAGGACTTTAGGTTTTATAAAACACTTTAAAATTTCCTCACATCCACCCTGTGAGGTAGATGGTATGAATAATTTTATCCCCAATTTAGAAATGATATAATTGAGACTGAAAATGTGTAGGGGTGCTGACTTATTTAAAATCACATAGGTAGTAAGTGATTGAGTTGGTGCCTTAGGATATGGGAGATGTAGCCAAGGGTACAGTTTAGTTTGGATGTAGCCAGGTCTTTGTGAGTGGTAGAAAATGGAAGGAGTATAAGAGGAAGGAATCTAAAATAAAAGGAAGTTTGTTAATTACGGAATGGCCATTGCAGAGGACTCAATGGAAAACTCAAGCAGAAATGGAAAGAGATACAGAAGGGATAGGGTTGAAGTGAATGGGGGCTGAGAGAGTGGCTTCCTTAGGAAGCCAGGTATTTAGTATTACTGAATAGAAAGTCTCTGTTATTTATCATTATTTAATATTACTGAGATAGAAAGTGTTTCTTAGATAGAAAATATAAACTTAAAATACTTATAATATACTGAGATAGTTATAGTGTATACTATATATAAAGATACTTAGAACTTTAGATAGAGAATATATACTTAGAATACTTATATCTAGTTATAGTAGATACTAATAGTACACTTAGAAAGTGTTATTTAGATAGAAAATACATACTTAAAATATTTGCAGTAGATTTATGGTATATACTATATTTATATTTAGAAAGTGCTATTTAGGTAGAAAATATATACTTAGAATGCTTATAGCAGACTTATAGTATACTTAGTTATACTATATACTATACTTATAGCATAATTAGATAGAAAATATGATTTAGATAGAAAATATATACTTAAAGTATTTGCTTAGATAGTTAAGTATTTCATACTTAGAAAATATATATACTTAGACATAATATACTTATAAAATATCTATCTAATATAATAGACATTGTATATCTATTATATTATAATATATTTAGATAGAAAATATTATTTAGTGTTACTTAGAAAGAAATAGCATCAGTTTTCTAGCTGTGGGGAATGAATCTGAGCAGAGGACCACTGGAAGCGACTTGGCCGCCTGGGAAGGCAATATGAACAGCTTTGTTGATGATGGCAGGTGAGGAAACTGCCTTGTGCCTTAATTGCCCTCCAGCAGTTATTTGAGAGAGGGAAAGATCTGCTTTCATGAAACACAAACTGGGAAAGAATCCAGATCCCCTTATTTCTAACTATATCATGCTATTTCTCCTTGGGACATGGGCAAAGGGCCTATAAAGAGACATAAAGTCATATCTTAAAATTGAAGGGACTGCCATGGCTTTAGAGAGGTATCTTTTTCTGGAGATGTTCAGGCAGAGGATGAATGACCCACATTTTGGGATGATGAAGAGGGGCTTCCTGTTTAGGTATAAGTTAAAGCAGCTATTCTTTCAGGTTCCTGCCACTTCTAAAGTTCTGTGATTCTGTGAACTAAGGAAATTTAGGTTGAAGAAGAGAGGACTCAGGGGACAATGATTCTTGCCTTCAGCAAAGATTGTCAGGTGGAAAAAATTAAACTAAATCAGAGTCAGGAGTAATGAATGTGTAGAAGCAGGGATGTGTTGCTAAGTGTTTAACAACTGACTCTCTAAGAAAAAAGTACTTATGATACACTTTTAAATTTAATCTGTATGATTAGCATTTTTCTCCATTACCTTTTAAGTCTAGCCAATCAACAAAGTAATTAATCAAGCTCTGGTTTATAGCATTTGCCAATTTCTGAGGTGTAAATGCTCACACTGAAAATTAGTAATTGGCTAGTCCACCTGGCACAGGCCAGGTCTAGCATGCCCATGGATACTAGCTACAAGGAAGCACAATTGAGGACAAGGTAGAGAAAATTCCTAAAAATCAGAGCGGTTGAACAATGGAGTAGACTGTCTTTTAAGGAAGCTCTCTGTCACTTAGGTGCTGAAACAATAATTGTGTGATAAGCTGTTGTGGTTATCAGAGGTGATATTCCTGCATCAGATATGATTTGAACTAGATCACCTCTGAGATCTCTTTCAATAAGGTCTTTCTCCCATAGTTTCTGTAATTCTATTGCAAATTGAAGAATATAACAACCTTCTGTTTTAAGTAAATTCTTATAAGGCAGCTAGATGATGCAATGAATAAAACACTGAGATAGAGATGGATTGCCTTACCTAGGATTACAAAGCTAATAAATTGCTGAAGCTGGATTTGAACTCCTGACTCCAGTACCTTACTTGCTATGTCACTAGCTACCCTGCAGAAAGGTGGAACAAAATTTTAGATTTCAAAGTTGCAGGGACCTGAGAGGTTAATTAGTCTTTAACTACTTTGGATTTCACTGACTTCCTTTAAGTCTCAGCTAAAACCCACCTTTTATAGGAAGCCTTTTCCAAACCTTAATTCTAATGCTTCCCCCAGTTAATTACCTATTTATTCTATATTCAGCTTCTTCACATATCTTTGTTCACATATTTTCTTTCTATTAGATAGGAAACTCCTATGTATATATATATACATATACATATATATGTATATATATATATACCTATATATATATATATATATATATATATATATACATATTTTTTTTTGGTGGTGGTGGTGGTGGTGGTGGTATCCCCAGTGTTAAGCATAGTGCCTGGCACATAGTAGGTGCTTAATAATTGTTGATTGATTGAACAATTCTAACCTCAAATTACAAATGAGTAAACCATTCCCTAGGGACATGAAGTGCCTTTTTCCTATTAAGATAGGAAATAAAGGTTAGAGGTAGGATTTGAATTCAGATTATGTCCCCAACCTCTCCCAGAGCCAATGTTCATTTTATCATCCCATGATGAAAGCCCTGCCCAGTGCCTCCTGAGGGTGACTCCTCTCAGCTCCTTGCCTTTGGAAAGCACTTTGTGCAGTGAGATGAAAGAATCATTCCCCAATCATTTAGAAATGTGCCACCCAGGGACAGCAAAAGCAATTAGATTCCCATTGTGTACTTTCTTTTGCTTTCCCCAGATATAAGCTCAATTATCATTTCATGGAAATAATATTTAAAACTTTATATTATGTTTTGCTTCTTCTACAGCTCTGTGAATAGCTTTCCCTTTATTTTGACATAAATTTCTGCATTTCTTTTTAAAAAAAACTACTGATTTATGTCTAGGCAGAGCCCCTCCCCCTCCCTCCCCCCCATTAAAAAAAAAACCCCAAAAAAACGCAGTTTAAGATGAATTGAATTCTACTGATTTCTGTTGTCAGGGCAATGCCCCAGATTTTTCATTTAGTTGGTAAGAAATAGAATCTTTATCGTTTCACTTAACTGAGTCAATACTTCGTAGATGTCAGGAAAATGAGTCCTAATCCCTTACAAATAAATGATGGATGTCACAGTCTGTGTCTGCAATAGGCAGATGTTTGCAAAACACGTGGGATTCTTTGGAGTTCTCATGTTTCTCATTTCACATATGATATGGGGAGTAAAATGGATAAGGAAACAATTACTGGTTGGGTCTTCTCTATATCATTTTGGGGGGACTGGGAGAGCTAATCCTCAACTCCTGTCCATGAAACCCAATTATTCCACCCACCCAAGTTCCAGGAAGCCTATCATTAGTTAAGACATTGAAAGTCTTTGTTAAATAACTATAATCATAATTATAATAAAAGCCCACACTATTATAATGCTCCCCCCAAGACAATCCTATGAGATAAATTGTTTAAGTTTTTTGTTGTTGCAGATGAACAAAACTGAGACACAGATAAAATGATTTTGTCTAAGGTAAGAATTTTTATTCTTTTTTCATGTTACCCCTTTGGCAGTCCAAAGAAGTCTTTGGAGTCTACTCAGAATAATGTTTTTAGATGTATAAAATTAAAGGCAGATAGGTGGTACAGTGGATAGAGCATCAGCCCTGGATTCAGCCTTGAGTTCAAATGTGATTTCAGACACTTACTAGCTATGTGTGACCCTAGGCAAGCCATATAAGCCTGATTGCTTCCATTAAAAGAAAAAGCATAAAATTTAACACTTGAAGCTAATTGTGTTTTTATATTGTAGTCAAAATATTTTTAAGAAACAAACAACTAACCCCAGATGAAAAACCCCTGGTCTAAAACTCAGGCAGATTCTAAATGTCAAATCCAAGTCTGACATCTAGCAACACAGGTCTTTCCTTAGATTTCAAGTTCTGTGTTTTTCCCTATAATGCCAGGCTGAAATACAAATCTTATCTTGAAAGAAAAGTGAAAGAAACGATTAGCATTTTCATTATCATTAGAGATAGATAAGTAGCTCTTCTGACAGGGACAAGAAGATCTGAGTTCAAAGCCCACCTCAGACACTCAATAGTTGTGTGATCTTTGTCAAGTCATCCAAATTCTTTCTGCCCAGGTTTCCCTTTTTTGTAAAATGGTGATAATACTAGAATTTACCTCATAGATTATTATAAAGACCAAATGTAACAGACTATGTAAAGTCCTATGTAAATATTAGCAATTAGCATCAATTGACAATTTAGCCTGATTTGATTTTATTGGATCCTCTCTAGGAGAGGGCAGGATACCAAGGGGATACAGGACAGGTAAATCTTTGGATGGGGGTGTCATGATGGATCAGGAGACCATTACTTTGGTCTAAAGTGCAAGGATCATATATTCAATTAGAAGCATTGTAGAAGTGGATGATAATCCTTTTTATAAAGACATGTTTATTCTCTTTTCTGTGGCACAGAGGAATTTATTTTGTGATAGGTAAACTCACCTCCACTAAAGTTGTCTAAAGTGTCATTCTGACATAGGGTCTTGGAGGTTATCCCTATGGATCCTAGACTGATAAATCTACTTCCCATATGGGCCTAGTTATGGATTTTGTGTCTTTTCTTCCAAGAGCAGCCTAGCAAATCTGGAGGAGAAGGCTGATAGTCAGAACTTCAGCCTCAAAAATGGATTTTTTTTTTTTGGCTACAGTAAAAAAAAAATCACAAAGGCCTATCTACTGCGGCAGAGAAGAGATATAATTTATATTCATAGGGTGATAAGATTTAGAGCTGAAAGGAAGTTAGGTTCACAGAATCTGGAGACAGGAGGGAACATCCCTTTCATTTTATAGAAAAGGAAACTGAGACCACAAGAAATGAAATTACTTGACATAAATAATGGAACTGAAGTTCAATCTCAGGTCCTTATTTTCCAGATCCCATGTTCTCTGTGCTACATTACTCTAGGTGCAGGAAAAATATGAAATGAAGGACTTGCATTGGCTGGAAGTAATCATTTTTGTTTAAAGAAAAAAGTACCACAAAGATGAGCTGTGACCTTTAGGAGGCTCCAGTCAGCCCTTAACTGCCTCTGGGGTTTGTCTCTCTGCCAGTAATTTCCCTAGCCCAGGAGGGTGCCAGGATGAGTGGTGCTTTTTGGGATCCCATTTTTCTTTTAAAACAAACAAGCAAACAAATAAACAAAACACACACACACACACAAGCAATCCAGAGGGAAAGTACAATCTGTTTCTCAAAAGGAACTCTGTGTGTGTGTGTGTGTGCGCATGCACTCACATGAGTGTGTGATCATGTATGTGTGTATAAAGATATTTATCTTACTAAATCATGGAACCTGGCGTCCCTTCTGTTTATCCAGCATCAAAGAAAACTTAGGTTTTAATATGTTTGGCTTCAAACAGCCTTGTATTCTGATATGCGGCACTGAGATCTGCCCTGAAATTAATGCTTTCAAGAGCCTCTTTAGCTGTCCCTGAAAGAACCCCAACCATTTCGTTTTATCTACACTTGGAATGTTAAATAACCTTTGATTGGAAGTCAGTGGAGAAGCTCAGGCGGAGGTTCAGAAATTCCTCTGTCAGAAGGGAAACAGATGAATTGTCTCCTGTTTGAATCTCCCCTGGTGAAATCTCCATTTGAGGTCTTCATGGTGGGGGTCTCTTCCCCTTTGGGCAATCCTCTTGGGAGTCTCATTTTCCACTCCTGGAGCAGCATGTCTTGGGCTAAGCAAGGTTCACAGCTTGACAGGGTGGATGAAGGGAAGTGCAGAGACTGGGAATCAGTGACTTTGCTAAAACTAACTTGCTGAATGACCTTGAATAAGCCACTTATTTCCCCAAGGCTTCAGCTTCCTCCTTGAAAAAAAAAATGACCATGGGTGGATATTGGATATAGATAATCTTGGAGGTCTTTTCTAGCTAAGTCTAGATGCAGAAAGACATAAAACAGATAGATTTATAAATGGGAGAGACTCTAGCAACCACCTAAGCTAATGTCTTCATTTCATGGGTGACAAAATTGAGACTCAGAGAGGTTGGGTCTGGTCCAATAATAAATAAATAATAAAGATCAGATGGGGGGTTTGAATCCAGCTCCCATGACTTCAGAGACACAATTCTTCTTGTTGTCCATACTCTCATGGTGGACACTACCAGTATTTTCCCAAATGCTACTTGAATGTGAATGATACTTGTCCCCAGTATATGGACATGTAACTTAGAGAATTAGCATGAGATAATGTATGTAAAGCACATTGTCAACCTTAACCTATCATATCAAATCCAGCTATTAGGGAGAGGGAATAGAAGGGCATAGAATGACCTCTGGTGATGTTGTAGTTGGAGGTTTGATGATTGCAATTCTTTGGTTTGCCATTTCTGATATCTCTCTGTCTCTATGAGTCTGTCTGTTTCTCCTTTTTTCTCATATGCTAGAATTTAGCGCTGGATTTTAGTGGCCATCACTTCCAACTCTGATTTT
This sequence comes from Myrmecobius fasciatus, assembly GCA_023553655.1. Taxonomy (NCBI): domain Eukaryota; kingdom Metazoa; phylum Chordata; class Mammalia; order Dasyuromorphia; family Myrmecobiidae; genus Myrmecobius; species Myrmecobius fasciatus. Next base: position 38,755 of record JAJPUD010012277.1, read on the forward strand.
ACACATGAGGAAACTGAGGGCTTGTGACTTGCCCAAGATTACACAGGAAGCAAGTGGAAAGACTGGAGTGCTCTACTTTGTTCCCTTAGCTTTGGAGATAATGGAATGTGTGTGTGTATATATGTGTGTGTGTGTTCAGTTTTTGAACTGAAGATTGGATGAATACAATAATATCATTTTGGTACCATTTAGGGTGTTAGAATGACCTGTGTTGGGGTCCTAGTCCTTTTTTGGACTGAAGTTCATGAAGATAGAGGCCATGTGCTAGCTAAACTTTGTTTCCCAGCTCATCTCCAAGTACAAGGAACCTCCCACTGAGGGCAGAAGAAGATTGAGGCATTCTAGGTGGGGAGGGAGGTGGAAAAGGGAGGATGAAATCATTAAAAATTCACATTTTTCATTCAAATCCTACTTCAGACATACTCTAGCAAGTAATTTACATTTTTTACTCTAAGTTTCCTTATTTGTAAAATGAAGATTTGAAGGGTGAGGACTGAAGGAGATAACATATATAAAGAGCCTTTTGTAAACCATCAGGTGCTACACAAATGCTATCTATTATTAAGAAAACCCCAAATGGGGCCATGAGAGTTGGAAATGATTATACAACAATGATAACCACAAAAAATAGTAAAGTCAGCTTGTCCAGGGTCTTCAACACTGTGGGGAGAAGTTTCTATTTTATCCTAGAGGCAGTAGGCAGCCAATGAAGATTCTTGAACAGGGTAGTAACTATCAGAAGGTTATTTTTCAGCTGTGTGGAGAATGGATTAGAAAGGGAAGAGACTAGAGACAGGTAGACCAATTAAAAGGTTATTATAGTGGTTCAGAAGAGACGCAACGAGCATCTTAATTACAGTAATGGTTTTGTGAATAGAGAGAAGAGTCTGGATGTACAAGATATATAACATGGACTGGAGGTTATGACAAAGGCCAATATGAATTTTTAAATGGATTATCATTAAGCAAAATCTAAACAGTTATTGGTGAGCAATTTTTAAAAACTGGATGTAGAATAGACTTAGTTATAGTATCCTTCCTTTTCTGTTCTGGATAAATTAGTTGGTTAGATTCCTACAGAGAAGGGTCTTTTTATTCTATTAGATACTCCTACTCCCATCATTTAGTCTTTGCTCCAGCTTTGTCAGCCCACAGTGGTCCATTGGTGGAGATAGGGATGGGGAATGAAAGGATCAATGTCCCTTCCCCAACTGTATCCCCTGCTGCAGGATTCTTGGGTACCCCAAGGTTCCCAGGAGAATGTATCCTCAGAAAGATCTGGGGTCTAGTCTGTCCGGATCTCAGCCAGTAAATTCCATCCCTGCTGGTCCTCAGAGTGGGAAACTGTATCTATCCTTTGTTAGAATGTTTCACTGGAAAGAATGGTTTGCATTAAGTCTGGGCAGCCAGGAGGTGGGAGGGGCTCTGCCTCTCCTTTCTCCCCTCCCCATTTCCTTCTCCCCTTGGTTCATCCATCAAGTTAAGTTCTACTTTGTGGGTCAACACAGAGCGAGCTAGAAGGAGGGCCTGAAAGGAGTTCTGGCCCAACGAGGGACAGCTGGAGAGCCTTTACATTGAACCTGAAATAATAATAAAATGGAGATTTCAGATCTCAGCAGCTTAATACTTCTCTGGAGCAGGGAGACCAAAGCCAGCTTTTGACTTGTTTCTCTAGCTGAGAGCTGGGGAAGCTGGAAGGGAAGGCAGGCTCTTGGCCACAGATGCAGCTCACAAACCACAGGCATTTTATTGAATGCAGAGAAATGATTTTTGACAGGGGCGGGGGAAGCACATGAAAAAAAAAACCCAGCCTCATTTCTCCACATAAAGCACAATGGTCTCTTTCCCTGTCTTGTTTTCAAACCTTATCTCCTCTCTCCTTTCCTGAGAAGAGCCAGGAGGGGAAGCTGATGGAGAGGGCTGATAATGCTGGCACAGTTGGGATATACTTTCCTAGCAGGGTATGAAGCGCCCCTCTTAGCCTCAGCTGTTTCATCTTGGCTCTCCACGGTGAGTCCAGTAAGCAGTGGAGCCTCCAAAAGTGAGACTTCCTGGGAGAAATGACCTTTTATACCTCAGATCCCAGCATCCCCAAATGCCAGGCTTTTAAAGGAACTCCAGACCATTCAAACAAACCTTTTTGGGCACTGGACTCTGAGGCCTCCCACTGATGCTTCACAAGTATTCCTTTCCTTCCTCTCTTCTCCCTCTCCAAGACACCCCCCCCTATTTTTCTTTTCATCAGTTCTAAAGACCAGATCTCCCCTGCCTTGACTCCCAATATTTGCAAGTATCTGTCTGGATTTCATAGAATCACAGAGCTAGAAGTCAAAAATAGCTTGATCTTGGCTAAGTCCCTTACACTCTGTTTTCTCAGTTTTCTCTTTTGCAAAATTGATCTCAAATTCGCCTTCTATCTGTAAATCCTGTGAAGATTGCCCCCCTCCCTTAGCCTCTCTGCTGGTAGCCATTTCCTCATTCTTCCTCCTCCGGACCATTTTGACCCTCATAAGGAACTAACAAGAGAGCTTACCTCCCCCTACCGCCCCTCCAGCTTTGAAATTCCATCTGGTCAGGGAAACTTTTTCCAACCCAGATTTCTTCCAAGTATTTTGACCTTCCTACACACAACCAGAGATTCACCTATAGTTCTCTTGACAATCATTCCAGGCTTTATGGCTTTTGTAGCTGATACATTCCCCAATTCCCAATCCCCCAAAGGGGGCTGGGATGCTTTTCTCTTTTCCAATTCTTCCCCTACTGCATTTCCCTTGCTTAAAGCTAAAAGGATGGAGAAGGCTGGACCAGACACTATTCATTTTAGTTCCAGCTTCCCCCAAACCCAAAGAAACCCTTTTGATGGACCACCAGGGGGCACTGTGGTCACATGGGTACTACCTTCTCAGCCAAGTCTGGAGGCTACATAATCCAGGTTTCCATGATGTTAAGAGTCAGAAGGGGCTTTAGAATTTGATGAACTCTAAATGTTTGTTGAATTGTTGAGCCATTCTTTATTCTGTGCTGTGCGTACAAGGCACTGTACCGGAACTGGGAAGGCCCTTATTTCATGGAACACTCCTCCAGAAATTAAAGCTGTTCTAAAGATTGCATGGAAATGGATTGGAAATAGGAGCTAGTAGTTAGAAGGCATGAGTGTGAATCCCAGCTTTGCTCTTTCCTTTCTATGTAACATTGACTTAATCACTTCATTTCTCCCTGGACTTTAATTTTCTCTTTTGTAAAATGGAATTGAAAAAGTGGTATAGGAAAACCAGGTATCCTTAACTTGGAGTCTCATTGCTTCCAATTGTATGGTGATAGATTTCAAGGAGTCTGTGAACTTGGATGAGAAAAATACTACATATCTATTTTCACTAAGCTCTAACTAAAATTGAGCATTTATGAATTTAAGGGACCTCCCAACATTTTTCTGAACTGAGGGCCACAGGTTTGCCCAAGTTGCCAAAAGATCCATGAACACAAACAATGGTGAAACCTTTAAGGTCCTTGTCCACAGATAATGTCTAAGGTCTCAGTTAGCCCAGCCTTTTTATTTGTTTTTCAGCCCAAGATCCCTTTCATAGAATCTTGCATATAAAATTGTTTAATCCAGCAAATATTTTTCAATTATCTATTGTGTTCTAATATTCTATTTTAAAGTTTCTTTTCTCTTCTGATATTCCATTTAATCTATTTTCTAGGATTTCCTGTTAATTTTAACAACCCATTTTCTAAGATCCCTTCTATTTCTGACACTGTGTTCAAAGGTTCTTCCTTGTACTTGAAGCCTCTAGAAATTACTATATTTGTGGTCCAGAAAAAATCATTTATGCTCTGTAAACCTCAGTTTCCTTAACTGCAAAATGAGGCTTTAATAAACTTATCTCCTGGGGTTGTTGGGAAGATAAACTGAGATAATATTTGTAAAGCATTTGCAAACCTTAGAATTCTAAATAACAACAAGAACAATACAACAATGATAGTTTAAGGCTTCTTCTGATTTTAACTTTCAATGATACTGGAGTAGAATTTTTTTCAGTAGAGAAACTTGAAAGGCTGATTTCATTGAGGATTTCATAGATTTACTCAATTGAAAAAGACATCCTAGAATGATAAATACAATTCTCTTATTTTCTGGAGGAAGAAACTAATGAATGCTTTTTCCTCCTCTTGAAAAATGAGGGTTAATGACTGGTTCCCTATGTGAGTATCACATCAATTTCCGGGGGCATGTAGTTGTCAAACAACAGAGAAAGGCCTTCTCTTTTGGATCTCTTTACTGAATCCTATCAGAAGGAGATTTCTGAAAAAATCTCCTCTAATGAAATAATTTTTTTTTAAAAAAAGAATGTGCTCATAAAAAGACACGTTTCTCTCTACTGATGCTGCTCCTTTGAGAGAATGGCCTTGGATTGAGTTCAGTTATTTCCATTGCACTGGGAACTCATTTACTCATTGGAGTCATGGGAAAAATAATGAAGCAAAGGAGTAGAAACAGTGAATTAAATTAATGCCCTACACAATTAGCTGTTCTGACAAGGGAGGTTTACTTGAAAAGAGTTCCCTTAGGGTATGAGGTATTACTGATGCAAGAATTGTAGACCTTTGATTTAGAAAAAAAGTTCTCAATTTGATAAATAGAAAACTAATAATTCTTTAGGACTGTGTGATCTTGGACACACAGTCTCTGGGTTTTTTCTCCCAAATTTAATTAAAGATGTCCATCACTATTCTAGGCTTGACCATGAACTTGACCATGATATTATCATTTATTATTGTTAGACTTCTTCTGGGCTGAAGTCTTGATTAGCCAGTAGAATTTTTTCAATCACTCTCTTAGCTAAGAAATGTAGTGGTTTAGAATATTTGCAACTTTCCCATCTTCTGAGCCCTCAAAAGACACATCAATATGTAGCTGTGGTTCTCTCCCAAACATTGCTAAGTATGATGGAATCATTTTTGGTAGTTTTATGAATGCATGAGAAATGTCACAAGTCAACATGATTGATATAATTTAGTATTTCTAGAATGTTCATTAATATGTAATAGGGATGATAAAATGATGGATCTCCTTGGGATGGTTAAGGGTGTTTCTAGACTTCTTCATTCCTACCAAACCCAACATTTCCTTGAATTCTTTTGCTCTTAAAATGTTTATGTTGGTCAGAGTGCATCCTGCTAAGGAATCCATATACAGAGAAATATTTCTTCCACTAGGAGAAGGCAGAAGGTTTCTAGTTACTGATTGGGTTTGTCAGTTCATATCTGGTGAAGCAATCACTTACTACCATGACATAACATATCTTCTACTTCTTATTATCACCTTTCAGAGATGTAGTAAAAGCCAATGTACACATGTTCCAAAGATTTTCTAGTGCCTATAGTTTCTAAATATGTAGCATGAGTTAATAGTACAGTTATCCCTTTTCTATTGCAATTTTCCTCATTGAAGTTCAGCATGAGAAATTAAATGGAATTTTTTTCCCTGAAGGCTAGCAGATGATACAGAGTCTATGACCAAATACTTAATCCAAATTTTATAATAAGGTATTTGTAAATACCCAATAAAACCATACTTCTTCTCTGGTACAAAGGGAGGGCCAAAATTTTATATGGATTTTTCAGATTGAGGGGTACCTAACCCCTGTAACATGGAAAAAATAACTATACTTTTCTTTGAACACAATGACCACTAACTCTTTTTAGTTAATATATTTGCTGTAAGAATTTACTTTAGTAAGGGTCTTCTCATTATGGATCATCTTGGGTCAATAAAATTGGTTTCCTATTAATCTAAGGTTGTTTTTTTTTGTCTTATGTGTCCAAAATTATAATGGAGTACCTTTCAGACCATAGAGTAATATGCTTGGGTATTTTCTGTTACTGTGTGATTATAATCTGGTACATTAACACTCCATGGGATAGTTCTACATTCTGCCATTTTCATAATAGAAAGAGGCCTTCAAGGAATGGACCCTGAATCCTTTAGATTCACGTTCTTGCTTCTTGGTCAGTATCACTTCTCAGTGCTCTCCATCGATCAGTTATTTTAGGTACCAGTCATCAAAGGATGATTGGAAAGAGGCTTGGTTCAGTGAAACATAATTATTGGTATACGATCTGATAGAAGTTCCCAACTCTATAGTACATTGTCATTTGACTGTGTCCCAGGTCCCTCACTATCAAATAGTCTTCCCTCCTTCTTTGGGAATCACCATAGACTTGGTGTATATGGTTTTGGGGGCAGATTAGATTTCAAAAATTTGACCAACTGCTTCACATGCACCTGCTGGTCTATGTAAATCCAACCAAGACCTTTGCCCTGTATATAGATAGATACTGGTCTAGAAGGTTTGGGAAAGACCTCTACCATGAAATCATCACAAACAAATTATATTTATTCATAGAAGACCACTAAAATGAGAATTGTTATTCCATTCCATCCACAAGCTGGAGTTCTTGCCTTGGAAATGTGTCACTGAAGTGTGGAGGCTATGTATAGAGTTAAATGGGACAATGATAATTAGAATTAACATTTAATGAAGGGGATGAGGTCTTTGTAGACATTTTGGTTGAGACTAGAGTGCAATCATGCATTTCTGGACAATTTTTTTTAGAACAAGATTTTATGGTTTTGAAAACTCTTTCCTTCAGCTTCTTTCTCCCAGCACCATGTCCCAAGATATGGTTATCTGACAGTAGTCAGATGTTTGAAAATGAGAGAAAAAGAGGGAGGGAGACAGAGTCAGGGATACATATAAATATAGAAAGAGAGGGAGAAGGAGAGAAGGGAAGGAGTCAGGGGAAAGAAAGGGGAGGAAAAGAGTGAAGAAAAGGGGGAAAGGAAAGGAAAGAGAAAAGAAAAGGGGAGAGGAAAAGAGAGAAATAGAAAGTTAGGAGAGAAAGAAGGGAAAAGAGAGAGAGAGAGAGAGAAAGAGAGAGAGAGACAGAGACAGAGAGACAGAGAGACAGAGATAGAGAAAGACAGAGAGGAGAGAGAAATAGAGGCTAGAAATTAGGAATCAAAAATTCTTCCTTTTTAAGGAATTTTCTTCCCCCTCCTAATATTATTTTATTTTTCTAGTTACATGTAAATATAATTTTCAATATTTACTTTTATAAAATTTTGATTTCCACTTTTTCTCCCTCTTTACTGGCAAGCAATCTGGTATAGGCTATAAATTTACAATCATAATGCACACATTTCAACGTTAGTCTTATTGTGAAAGAAGAATCAGAACAAAAGGGAAAAACCATGAGAAAGAAAAAAAAACAACAAAAAAGTGAAAATAATATGTTTGTGCATTCATATTATAGTTCTTTCTTTGGATATAGATAGTATTTTGCATCATGAATCTTTTGAAATTGTTTTAGATCTTAATATTGATGAAAAAAGCTAAGTCTATCATGGTTAATCATTGCACAATGTTGCTATTAGTCTGTATAATGTTCTGATTCTGCTCACTTTACTCAGCATCAGTCCATATAAGCCTTTCCTGTACTATTTACAGCACAATAGTATTCCAATACACTTGTAAACTACAATTGTTCAGCCATTTTCCAATTGATGGTCATCCCCTAATTTCCAATTCTTTGCCACCACAAAAAAAAAGCTGCTATAAGCATTTTGGTAGGTGTGAGTACTTATCTTATTGGGATACAGACATAGCAGTCATATTGCTGGATCAAAGAGGAAATCAGAAATTCTTAGGGAATATGGTGATAGTCATTTTCTAATAGGAATGGAAATAAGACCCTCTTTTGGGGTATCATGGAGTAAATATCCCTTGTAAGGGAGTTGGGGAGAGCTGAGTTTATTTGTCTTGACTCAGCTTCTCTCTGACTGTGTAACCTTGGGCAAGATATTACCTTTCTCTCGATCTCAATTTCCCTGTGCATAAAAGGAAGGGTTGGACTTGATAGTTTCTAAGGCTCCTCCCAATTCTTGACCATCCATGATTAAAAACACTCTTGAGATTAATTCTGAGAAGGCTATAATAAATCATTATGACCAGAAGATTTTTTTTTTCCTGGAAATTATCAGGTACCAAAAAATGCTTTCTTCCTGTCCCCCATTTTCTTCCCCATCATCAAATGACAATGCTGCATAGAGTTTGGGAATTCTACCAGAATGGCTTCTACGGGGGCTTTCTGGGCCTATAAATTATATTCACATTGTAAATGAGAATGCATCTCCCAGTTGGGGGGGGGCTGAGTGACATATTAGCCCCCTTTATTCTGACTGATTGCTTCCCTGAACTAGGTCAGCTCCCTACAGAGTTCCAGCCTGAGTGAGACCTTAAGCTTCCCAGAGAATGCTTGAGTCTCTGTTAATTTCCCCAACACACACACACACATGTACACACTTATACAATACTCATATACATACTCATATACACACTCACATACAGTCACACAAACATACACAATCATTCATACACACACAGTCACACAATCACACACACTTTCTCTCACACATACATAGTCTCACACACATATACACACACTTGTGTATATACACACAGTCACACAATCACACACAAAGGCTAGTTTTTTGCAGGGGACAGGAAGGTGGAGGAATCAAAGAAGGAGATGGGTGTTCACTGAGATTTTGATTTTCTGGAAAATTCATAAATGTTTGGGCTTCTGCTTTCCCTACAGGGCTCCCCAAGGCTCTGGCTTGCTGAGTGGATTGGTGATAAACAGATAACAGTTTTCCTCCTTCTTTTACCCTGACTCTTCCATCTGCTTCTCCACCTCCTCATCCCTCAGCTCTTCTCCCAACTCCTATTTCTTTGTGATACACACACACACAAACCATATATAGTTACAATGAAATAATCATGTAATATATCATGCACAATAGCATATATACAGTGCATGTGCATATATGTATGCATACATGTCCATAAGGTATATTGTATATATATACACATACATACACACATGCATGTGTACCAAGCCATCCTGCTTACATGTTAGCATTAATGTGAAACTTTAAAGTTTGTAAAGTTTTACTTTATTTGTTCTTTACAGTAATCCTGAGTGAAATGTGCTATTATTATTTCTATTTTGCAGATAAGGAAACTGAGGCAGATAGAAGTCAAGTGATTAGAAAAGGGGAGAGGGAAATTAGACCTTAATCAGGATCTAATAGTTGGTCAGTGTCTAAGGTTGGATTGGAACTTGGGATTTCCAGATTTCATATCTAATGCTCTTTCCATTGAGTTATCCAGCTCCCTATGGATGCTCCTTAGTGTAGGGAGCCATATCAAGAAAGTTTGAAACCATAGACAAAAACCTTTTTTTTTTTGTTAGGGGAAATACAAAAATTCAAGTTGGAATGAGACACATCTATATATATATATTTTCTCTTTTTATTCATAACTGTGGTGCTTTGGGTGCAGGAAATTCATGGTGAGGAGCTGCTACCAATACAGATAATTTTCTACAATTTATAATCTCAAAGAACTGCCTGGGGGTGCTGAGAGTCTGGGTGGTCACATATCAAGTAAGTGGCAAAAGGCCAAACAGGACTTCAGGTCTTCCTGACAACAAGTCAAATCAATAAGCATTTATTAAGCACTTACTGCTTCTATCCATCTCTCTTTCTTTATTCATCTTTCTCTCTCTACCTCAATCTCTCTGTCTCCATCCATCTCTCTTTCTACATCTTTCTCTCCTTATGTCTTGCTCCCCATATTTCCTTCCCTGTGTCTCTACCATCTCTCTCCCTATATCTCTCTTTCTCCATCATTCTCTCAATATCTTTGTCTGTTTTCCCCCCCACCCTCTCTCACCATTTCTCTTTATCCTGCCTGTCTTTGTCTGTCTCTCTCTCCCTCTCCTCTATCTTTCTCTCTCTCTCTCCCTCTCCTCCTCCCCATCTCTCACCATTTCTCTCTTTTTCATCCTCTCTGTCTGTCTGTCTCTCTTCCTCTATCCTTCTCTCTCCCCCTCTCTCCTTTATCTCTCCCTCTTCCTTTCTCTCTCTCTTTTCCCTCTCTCTCTTTCTCCCCCTCCTCCCCATCTCTTTCACCACCTCTTTTTCATCCTCTCTGTTGTCTCTCCTCCTCTCTCCTTCTATCTCTTTCTCCTCCTCTCTTCTTCTCTCTCTTTCCCTTTCTCCCTTCTTCTTTTTCTCTCTCCATTCTCTTTATCTTTCTCCTCCTCTCTCCTTCTATCTCTCTCTTCCTTCCCCCCTCTCTCCATCCTCTTCATATTTCTGTCTCTCTTCATGTCTCTATGTCTCCCTCTCTCCCTCTCCTCTCCCTCTTTCTCCTCTTCCTCCCCATCTCTTTTACCATCTCTCTTTTTTCATCCTGTCTGTCTCTCCTCCTCTCTCCTTCTATCTCTTTCTCCTCCTCTCTCCTCTCTCTTTTCCCCCTCTTTCCTTCTTTCTCTTTCCCTTTCTCCCTTCTTTTTTCTCTCTCCAACCTCTCCATCTTTATGTCTCCCTCTCTCCCTCTCTCCTTTCTCTCTCTCTCTCTCTCTCTCTCTCTCTCTCTCTCTCTCTCTCTCT
>JAJPUD010012278.1:0-17291 GCA_023553655.1 Myrmecobius fasciatus
AATGGTAATACCTGGAAAGAGACTTAGAAATCATTTTCCACCCCCCTCACTGTACAGAGGGAGTCCTGGAGTCCCCTAAGGCTGCAGTCACACCAACAGCCACAACTGGATTCCGTATGTCGGCACCTCAAGTCAGAGATGCTGCCAGGTGTGTACCCCAGACAGATGGAGACTGAGGGTCACAGTCATGCCCTCCTGGGATAACCTGGCTCCCCCAGCTCCTCTGAGGACCGCCCTGCCTGAACACTCCAGGAAAAAGCCACATTCATGAGAGCAATACCTTCCTTTTCTAGGAGCAAGGGATGACACTGAAGGAGCACCTGGGACAGAAGCTGGATCCCTCGACCTCGAGTCCGGGGTTCTGGATTCTCCAGGCAGGACCTGAAGAGAAGAAGGGAGGAGGGAGTCTGGCCATTCCCCAGAACACTGGTCTGCTCTAGCTCTTGAAGGCATCTTGTTATAGGGGGTACGGAGTAGAACCTAGCCCACACAGGGGAAGATGGGATCAGGGGATGCCTTTCGTGGGTGCAGAGGGGTTCCAGGCACCAAGACAAAACAAGGTTTCTAGAAGGATCTGGCACCTTTGTAGGAGCAAAACACTTGGCTTGGCACTCATGTACCCAGAAGGATTTTGCAAATCTTAAATCTCTAAATAAATATTAAAATGCTATCATAATTTACATACACAAAATATAATTCATTAACTATTATTCTTCACCTACTTGGCCCTTTTCATGGGTTATCAGAGATGTACAACATAATATTAATTTCCCATTCTGGGGAACTGATGGAAACCTGATCAGCTGCCAAATTCCTAAATATTACTTGGAGACTCCTTTTTTCTTAGTAGCTTCTGCCAGGATTCAGAAACAACCCACAGGGTTTAAGGAATGAATGGCAACTGACTTACAGAACAGAAATTGAGTCATGTGAGAAAGGCAATAAAAGCAAGACCAATAAAAACCAAAGTCTCAATGAAAAGTAATTATCCTCAGGGCTTGGTTGCATGATGAAATGGTCAGAATAAAGATTTAAATCAGCATTAGAATTAGAGGATAATAAAATGATCCCTTGACATAATTCCACAGGAAACTCATCTGGAAGATGATAGCAAATTGGAAGGTACTTATACAAAACCAACAGCAGGCATACCTGGAGAAGCCAAAGGTTTATGGGGTTGTAAGAGTCCTACTGAGGATTTTCCCTCTCCCCCTTGCATTCATTTCAATTGCAACAATAAACATCTGAACCAAACTGTCAGTAAATATGGTCCATGATGTCTGACCCATAGAGGACTTATTACTAAGCATTACTTGGAGACTCTTTCCCAGAAAAAAAAAGTTGTATAAATGGATTTGTCTGTTTGCTTTGGTTACTTCCTTCAACTTTATCTTTAGTTTCAGGCCCAGAAATGGGATAAAAGATAGCTATTGAGGCCCACAGACAAGAGCCCCACACCTATGAGCGGTACTTCCAGAACCCAGAAGGTGGAAGCCACCTAGAAATAAACTCTGTACTTGATAACTAACTGTTGTATTCCTGCTATCTGTATCCTCCAGTGGCCCATAGCTTACAGGGTCTGACAAAACAGCCTCTATTTTTCCCTGATGACATAGGCCTATTTAAGAGAGGCAGTCCCATACATGGGGTTGGTGTGAAGAAGAGACATATTGAAAGAGCTGAATTAGAACAAATATTCCAGAATAGATGGGAAAAAACCCACATTCAATTCTAAAGCAAGAAAGAACAACTTTAAAACAAGAAATCTGGGAAAATAAGTTGGTGAGGAGAGAAGCATCTCAGAGCAAGGTCTCTTACTTACCCAAGGGCTTCCACCACTTGCAATACAGTACAACGACCAGATTTCACATCTAGAGGGAGGGGAAAAAAAAGAAATGTGGGGAAAAAAACAAAACAAAAACAAACAACTCCTCCCCCAAAAAACCCCTGCCACTCGGCTCAATAGTTCTACCCAAAAGTACAATGAATCAATCAATAAGCATTTAAGCACCAGCTACTGTACTAGGCATTGTGGGTACAAATACAAAAAAATGAATCTCGACAACTCTCAAGGAGCTCACAGGAGAGAGTATGTACGTATCTCCTTATACAGAAAATCAATACAAAAAACCAAAGTAGTTTGGGGAGAGAGACAGACAGCCAGAGAAGGGGAAGAGGGAGAGGGGAGAGAGGTGCAGAGAGAGAGAGAGAAAGAGAAAGACAAAGAGAAATAGAGGGGAGGAAGAAGGAGGAGAGGGAGAGGAAAAGACAGAGGGAGAAAGAGAGACAGAGGGGGGAAGGGAGAAAGAGGGGGATAGGAGAGGGGCAGAGAGAGAGGGAGACAGAGAGGCAGAGGAAGACAGAGAGAAAGGGGGGGGGAGGAAGAGCCACCCATTTAGGGAATGTGATGAACCAGCAAAAGAGTGAGATGGTAGATCATGCTTTGTGCTGAAGAAAATTACAGAGACAATTAGGAAGGAGAAGTATATTGGATTATCCTGACCTTATGGCCATTATACATAAAACAGATAACATTCCTCCTTCACAGTACGACCACCATTTCCGCTAACACCTAAATTGGGATAAAGTGGATCTTCTAATTGCCTGAAGTTTCATCTCTGTAGACATTTTTTCCTCTGGGTAATTTAAACATTTTATCAATAAGGCCAGGATGACCACTGGCCATCTCACTTAGACCAAAGCCTGTCAAGGCAATAAGCTCATAGTTTACATAGACCTTTCAAAACCTCAGGTGGTTAATGGGGCCTAGTGACCCTAGCTCAGAGAAATTATCTCTACTCAGACCATCTCCACCTGGGGCTATCTAGACAAAGGCATTTGTTCCCACCCAAGCTTTAAATAGAACACAATGGGCTTCTCTACTCTAGATTAAATTCCTAGCAGAGGTTGGATCGGTCAGACCGAGAAGAATCAATGCAATCTCATTATCAGAAATGTCCTTCAAGAAAAAGGAACTTTTTAAAAATGAACAACTTTTAAAAAGGGTGAGAGCTTCTGAATCTCCCCAAGATATTGGTAACTAATAATCATTTCTCATGTTTCCTCATTTGATTCTTGAGAGAGATGGCCTCCTCAATGAATCACTAACTGGTAAGACAAACACTTCATCAAGGGTTTCTAACTATCAGACTTATAAAGGAAGACAAGGTGAGAGGAAAAAGGGAAGACTGACAAAATCAAAGTGGCAATCCCTTTAATAAGTAGACCTTACAGATAAAAGGTACAAGGGGAAAAGTAAACAGCAAAATAAAATTCACAGATGTGTGTCTTTGGTCTGTTTACAGACATTTGATGCAAACTTTTGGTTTGGGTGTAGTCTCACAACAGTGAATTTCACCTGTAGAAATTCTCTGCCAAAAATTTCCTACAAAATTCATCTTAACACAATTTAAAATTTACTTTGTCAATAAACCAGGTCATATGAGGATCAGTTCTAATGGACATGACTCTCTTCAACAATGAAATGCTTCAAACCAATTACAATTGTGCAGTGAAGAAGGCCATATACACTCAGAGTGAGGGATGTGAAATGTGGACCACAACATAACATTTTCATGTTCTCTATTGATGTTTGCTTGCATTGTATTTCCTTTATCGGATTATTCTCTCTTATAGATACGATTTCTCCTGAACAAAAAAATGATGTGTGGCAATAACTATACATATATTCGACTTAAGTATTCTAACATAATTATCATGTAGTGGATATCCTGCTATCTAGGGGAGGGGTGGGGAGTAGGGGGGAAAAATTTGTAACAGAAAGCTTTGTAAGGGTTAATGTTTAGTAATTACCCATACATATGTTTTGCAAATAAAAAGTATTAATAATAAAAAAAAATTTAAAAATGATTCTAAGCATAAAAAAAATAAATAAACCAGGTCATAAAAATTAGCTTAAACCTTATGTCTCTCACTAGAAAATCAAACAAGGAATCTTTTATACCAGGGAATTTACAATTTTAGGTTGGCCAATGTTAATATATATAGGAAACTTAGGTACAAAGAGAAAATCAGAATCCAAATTTTATGCTTAACATTATTTATTCCCCCATTAGGAATATGAGATTCTGCTAAAGAATTAACAACAGAACACTTTTTATAAAGATTCTTATACAGAAATGAATTCATTTAAAAGCTGCCAAATTAACTTCAATTGTAACAAAAGGTTGTGGGATGGGATAGATGAGTATCTTGAGTACTCAATTAAGTAAGTTATTTAGAATGAAAACATTTTCAACTCCTAGCCAGGTTCAAACAAATAACTCCTAGTAAAAATGCATTTCTTACAAGATAATTCAGAAGCCATTCTTCTAACTAACTGTACTGATATTCCTTTTCCCAAGAGATATAACTGCAATACTTCTCAAGAAGGCAGCTTCATTTAGGAACTCGGCATACTACAAGGAACTCACACTGTAAAGGAGAAAACTACAGTGAGAAGGTATAAGATCATTTCCACAAGGGTATGTATATTGCATATATATAGAGAGAATGAGAATGGGCCAAGAAAAGGACCAACATTAAGCATATCCTAGTTCCAGAGATCTTTTTGAATTCCAAATCCATCTTTTCTATAGGCATTCAAGTCAATTTTTAAGCAGCATGGTCAAGTGGGTAAGGTGAGAAAAAAGTTTAGATATAGATGGTAGACAGAAGGTTCCCAATGAATAAGGAGTAGTTTCTCTTGGATAGAGCCTTGTAAACAAGAGTCTATCTGGCCTCCGTTTTCAGAGGCATTAGAATTCAGTTTCTGAGGTAAGATGTGGCTTGTTCTGGCTGAAGAATGGGGCGGTTCAATGAGGCAGTAGAAAGAGATTCCCTAGTTAGGATTCACAGCTTGTGACTGGCACCAATTCAGCCATCAGTAACTCACATTCTTTCTCATGCCAGAATATGGAGGAGCCAGCTGCTGCCCCTGCTGACCAAAGAGAAAAAGTGAGCAGGGTGCAAAGTGGGGGAAGGGTAAGCTAACAGAAGGAAGCACTGGCCTAGCTAACAGGACTGACAAACTAATGAAGTCATAAGCAAAGCACACGCTCCTCTCCTCAACTACAAGTGGGGACAAATGCTTCTTTCTGGAATTTACCTCCTAAAAGAAATTGGAGCTACATGGGAACCAGAGCTAGTTTGTTCCAGATCTCATCCAACAGAAGAGCCCAGGAAACCATTAAGGCCCTTCCTTTTAACAATCATTTACAGGAAAGGGACCAATACTTATTGGTAGAGATGACCATCACTGATCTGATTTATCCAAAGCCCTGCCATGCTCCTGTGGACCTGAGGTCACGAAAGACCTAGCTTCTGATAGTGTTTCTCTGACAAGGCACTCTGTGATTACTGGTGAGTCGCCTAAAATCTCTCTGCTTCAGTTTCCTGCTAAATAAATCAATGAATGAATATAAAACCATGAATACTCTTTGATGCAGCAATACCACTATTAGATATGTAATTCAGAGATGGAAAAAAAAAGGGGGGGGGGGGAGCTTGGGGAAAGGCCCTACTTATTCAAAAGTATTTATAGCAGTTCTTTTTGTGGGGGCAATAAACAGGAAATTGAGAAGCCCATCAATTAGGAAATGGCTGAACAAGTTGTAGCATATTATTTTGATGAAATTCGATTGTGCTACAAGTGATGAAAATGATTTCAGAAAAACCTGGAAAGATTTATGTGAACTGAAATGAAATGAGCAGAACCAGGAGAATATTGTATACAATAAAAAACAATGATCAATTATGAATGACTTAACTCTTCTTAGCAATTCAATAATACCAGATAATTCCAAAGAATGCAGGATGAAAAAATGCTGTCCACATCCAGTATGGGTGGAGTCTAAATATAGATCAAAGCATATTAAATTTTTTGAGGGGTCTGTGTTGTTGTTTTTAATAACATGACTAATATGGAAATGTTTGACATGATTGCACATGTATAATATATACCAGATTGCTTTCTGTCTCAGGGAAGCTGTAGAGAGAAAATTTGGAATTCAAAATTTCAAAAAAAAAAAAAAACCCACAACAGCTAAAAATTGTTTGCATGTAATTGAAAAAAAAAATATTTAAAAAAAAAGAGCAAATAATACTAATAGCACCTGCCTCAAAAGGTTACTATGAAAATGAAATGAGATGGGGCAGCTAGGTGGCGCAGTGGATAGAGGACCAGCCCTGAAGTCAGGAGGACCTGAGTTCAAATCTGATCTCAGACACTTAACATTCCCTAGCTGTGTGACCCTGGGCAAGTCACTTAACCCCATTTGCCTCAGCAAAAAAAAAAAAAAGAAAAGAAAAAAAAAGTAAAAAAAAAAAAAGAAAGAAAATGAAATGAGATAATGGATATAAAATGTTTTGCAAACCATAAAGCACTGCATACCAGTTTTATTATCTTTTGGAAAATCCCCATGCAATTCCAAAAAAATCTGCCTAATGGGTCTCAATTGCATCTGAGACTATGTGAATAAAAACTGTTTTGCAGCATTTCTTAATGTGCTATCACCACTGAATATGGCCTAGTTATATTCAGAAATATGACATTTACACGATTTTCCTGAATCCCAGGGTATACCTCTCATTACTAAGGTTTGCCTGATTCATATACACACCTTAAAAGAATGTAAGCCTTAGTACAAGGTGTATAATAAATACTTGTAAACTGATTGACCAGCTATGATACTCTCAAATAGAATTAAAGCAATATTACAAATAAGAAGAGTTGTATAAACTAAGGAGAAAATGGGGAGAAAGTACAAATGTAAGAATAAAAGCCATGTATAAATCAAGTTGGAAAATATTCCAAGGGAAAATGATTAAACTTCCAACAACTCAGTTCGAGTCTATAGATTCACAAACCAAGAAACAGAAATCAGGAAAGCCAAGAATCCTGGGTTGAGAGTCAACCTTGACACTGAACTTGTGACTGGAATTGTCACCACCACTCTCAAGGCTTCAGCTTTCCCTATCTATATATAAAAAATCCCCTCTTCTATAAATACCTATTAGTTTTTGTTAATGAAACATTTGGGCTCTTAAACTGAAAAGATACTTCTGGAGGACAAAGTCTGCTATGTGTGGACAAAGGCCCACTGGCCTTCCAAACTTAGCAGAATTTGGTTGGCACACAGCTGGCTCCTGAAGTTAGGAAGAAAGCTATGAATTATTATCTCCTGCGATGTACAACACATGTAGAACTGTCTCTTTAAATATAGGCCATTCCTTAAATTTGTGTCCAAAGAAGAACTGGAACTCTTAATTGAACACCAGATAGATAATTCTGACTGTATTAAGTTAAAAAGTTTTTGTACAAATAAAACTAA
Organism: Myrmecobius fasciatus; assembly: GCA_023553655.1. Taxonomy (NCBI): domain Eukaryota; kingdom Metazoa; phylum Chordata; class Mammalia; order Dasyuromorphia; family Myrmecobiidae; genus Myrmecobius; species Myrmecobius fasciatus. The sequence continues at coordinate 7,332 of JAJPUD010012278.1, forward strand.
TGCAGACAAGATTAGGGGGAAGCAATAAACTGGGAAATCATCTTTATATTTAAGGGTTCTCATAAAGGCCTCATTTCTTTTTCTTTTTTGCTGAGGCAATTGGGTTTAAGTGACTTGCCCAAGGTCAAACAGCTAGGATGTTTTAAGTGTCTGAGGTCATATTTGAACTCAGGTCTTCCTGACTTCATGGCTGGTGCTCTATCCACTTCGCCACCTAGCTGCCCCTCATTTCTAAAATATAGAGAATTGTTTCATATTTATAAGAATTCAAGCCACTCTCCAATTGATAAATGGTCAAAGGATATGAACAGACAATTTTCAGATAATGAAATTAAAACTATTTCTAGTCATATGAAAAGGTGCTCCAAATCACTATTGATCAGAGAAATGGAAATTAAGACAACCCTGAGGTACTACTACACACCTGTTGGCTAAAATGACAGGAAAAGATAATGACAAATGTTGGAGAGGATGGGGAAAACCGGGACACTAATACATTGTTGGTGGAACTATGAATGGATCCAACCATTCTGGAGAGCAATCTGGAACTATGCTCAAAAAGTAATCAAACTGTGCATACCCTTTAACCCAGCAGTGTTTCTATTGGGCTTATATCCCAAAGAGATCTTAAAGGAGGGAAAGGGACCCACATGTGCAAGAATGTTTGTAGCAGCCCTTTCTGTAGTGGCTAGAAACTGGAAACTGAATGGATGCCCATCAATTGGAGAATGGCTGAATAAATTATGGTATATGAATGTTATGGAATATTGTTGTTCTGTAAGAAACGACCAGCAGGATGATTTCAGAGAGGCCTGGAGAGACTTGCATGGACTGATGCTGAGCGAAGTGAGCAGAATCAGGAGATCATTATACATGGCAACAACAAGACTATATGATGATCATTTCTGATGGACATGGCTCTCTTCAACAAAGAAATGTTTCAAACCAGTTCCAATTGTTCAGTGAAAAGAGCCATATACACCCAGAGAGAGGGATATGAAATGTGGACTACAACATTTTCATGCTCTCTATTGATGTTTGCTTGCATTGTGTTTCCTTTCTCAGATTTTTTTTTTCTTGTAGATGCGACTTTTCTTGCTCAGCAAGATAACACTAAAAATATGTATACACATATTCGATTTGTCAAGTATTTTAACAATTAACATGTAGTGGACTTCTTGCCATATAGGGGAGGGGTGGGGGATACAGGAGAAAAATTTGTAACTGAAAGCTTTGTAAGGGTCAATGTTGAAAAATTACCCATACATATGCTTTGCAAATAAAAAGCTTTAATTAAAAAAATAAAAATAAATACAGGCCATTCCTGCCTCCTAGTATCTCCTGAACTAACCACACTTCTCAAGCTGGGCACAGCAATCCTGAATGGGGCACCGAGATGGTGGATCAAAGTGTTTTTATGAACACAAATATAGAATGCACAACCAGAGTCCTGTCTGAACTGAACTGCAACCTCTTCAGAATTCAAAAGCAGGCAACTCTTACTAGGTCCTGCCCATGCTCCCAGACTCCCTTTTCTGCTTAGGGAGCTGCAAACATCTCTGGGACTTTCGGCAAAACTATTTTTTTTTTTAAATTACGGGGTAATTCAATTCATCCTTTTCTCCTTCCTTCTCCCCCCTATTTCAGGAATACTGTGTTCCCTCAGAGAAGAGGATCAATACCATGCTAATAGTTTTCTTAATGAAGACTAAAATGGTAGTAAATCAAAAATTATCAGGGAAAAAAGAGCATACATCAAAGGGCTTCCAAATTAAGCTTTTATCTCCAAGCTTCAAACCAGTTCTATTTTCTAACTTGTTCACTTCTTATAATTCACCATACCTTCCAAGCTAAAACCTGTCTCTCCTTCAGCCAATAAGTAAACAAGCATTTTATTAAATTTTTTCTTTGTGCCATACATCTATCCTATAAGGTCACAACAATTTTTGCCCTCAAAGAGTGGACACAGACATGTAAATAACCAGGTACTTAAAAGATATATTCAGAGTAAATGAAAGGTAATCTCAGTGAGAAGGGTACTAGAAACTGAGTAAATCACTAGGCGTTAGTCAGTGAATTTGCTTATTGGTTGCTTTTCATTTAAATGCATTTAAGGTCTCCTGCTCAGTCACAATCCAGTCAGTTATGACTTAACAGAATTTATCTTAAATTACTCATCCCCTCCAAAACCAACACTAGATTTGGGTCAAACAAACGTCCTCACTCTATGGCCTCTAAGCTCTTGTTCCCTCACCTAACTTGAAGAAATCCTCTGTCCAAACCTCCCCCAGGATTTACTTTCTGAAACAAGGAGATAAGCTCCCAGAGGGCTGTAACAGGAAAAACTTTGGTATTTGTATCTCCCAACATTTAGACTTAGCAGAGTGCTAATAAGCTTTTATCAAAAGCTTTTTAATGCATTCATCTTGGACTACTTAAATCCCTCTCACATTACCAGGGTGGGCTCAAGACAACCAATAAACATTAAGCACCTACCCCATGTCAGGTAGGATGGAGGAGCTAAATTGGAAGTCTTTATGCTTAAATTGATTTTCCTTCTCTAGTTTCTCAGCATTTTATTGTTAGAACCTCACAACAATCATTGAGTCCAGTCATTTTGATGGTTTTTATGTCTGACTCTTCATGATGCCATTTTGGATTTTCTTCACAAAGATACTACAGGAGTTGCTGTTTCCTTCTTGAGTTCATTTTGCAAATGAGGAAACAGAAGCAAACAGGATTAAGTGACTTGCCTGGGGTCACAGAGCACCTTAAGTGTCCAAAGACAGATTTGAACTACCAGAAATGAGTCTTCCTGACTTTCGGTCAGGGTCAGGCAGTATATCCACCATGAAACCTAGCCGCCCTGATAATTATTATACTCTTGTATTACTATCTAATTGGTTTATTTATAATGTCCCCAAAATGATCATGCAGTGACCCCACCTCATAAAACTTGTGCAAGGAATCTGGCAGACATCTACAGATTATAATAAAAGTTTACATGTACACAGCATTCTCAAGTTTCCAAAGCCTAACTTCATTAGAGCACTGTGAAGCTTTATTCCCATTTTACATAAATGGGAACTGAAACTCAGAGGGGTTAAATGAGTACTGTGAGGTCACAGAAAAGTGTCAGTGTTGGATACCTAAACCCAGAACCAGTGCACATCGCTTTCTCCAAACCAACCCTGCCTAAGAAGTGGTTTCTAAGGCACTATCAAAGACAAAGGTCACCCAGGATTAATTTTATGAAAGGAACTTTGTTGAGAACAAAGCTGTTGTTTAGCCTTCAATCTAGAAGAGGACCAAGACATCAGGGAGATGATGCCATGACATGCAAAGGACTGGATTTAAGTGAGGTGACCTGTGCAAGGTCATCTGCCTCACTTTCCCTTCCAGAGCCATCTGGGTCTAGTGACTGGAGAAGGCCCTGGATGCAGTGAGAGACCTCTGCTTGAAGTCCTACGGCCCCCAAAATAGTGTAAATATGATTGGATCTAGGGCTATTGACAATAATAATGGAGTTAGTTTGACAGAGTTTAGTAATTAAAAGGGTTTTACTAAAATGTGAGAACTAGGCACTGCTATTCAAGTGACATTTTTAGCACACCAAATTTGCCTTTCATTAATTTTATTTTATCTAGTCCCTATTCAAACTGCTTCTCAAAACCTTATCTCCATGTCTCAGAAATACTCAAACACCTAGTTTTACAATTCACAAACTTTTGAGGGGTCAGAAATAAGCGAATAGCACATGCTCATTTGGGCCTACCCTTCCAAAAGTAAAAGCTAATTAAGATCTGGATCACAGCTAAGGAGCGACAAGCAGTCTCAGCTAACTTTCCTAATCAATAACGAGCACTCTTTAAACATCTACTACATGGCAGGCACTTCCCAGGGATTTTTTTTAGCCCCAAAGTGAGAGTCTCTTCAACCAAGGAACCTACTTTCTACAGGAATGATATCGGAAAATTGGGCGATTGGATTTTTAAGACATTGGGTGATTCACCACAGACTGGTAATAACGCCAAACTCCAAGGGTGAGGGACAGTGATCTCCTACTCAGCAGGGGATCGGGGGCCTTATAAGCCTGTCTAACTCTCCAGGAAGACTTCTGTAAGGGAGCCCCGTCCCAGGCTCGAGTTCAAGTACCCTGAACGAAAACATCCGTGGACGAGATAAGGCAAAGTTCCGCGGGGGTGGAAAGGTCTCTCAGGGCCAGCTCCAGGAAAGAAAGAGTACCCCGGAGGACTGCGTCCGGGAAGCGCCGAGCTGGGAAGACGATCTGAGGCCTCAGGAACATCCCCCTACCCCTCGCCTCCTACGACCTTTCCTCTCCATCCCTCCCCAGGCCGGAGCCTGCATTCCGAGCCCACGTGGCTCCCAGCTGAGGCTCGCCCACGCCGCGCCGCACGTTGGCTCTCCGGGGCCTAGTCCTCCTCCTCTCCTTCCTCCCCTGACCCACTCCGTGGCGGCCCCTTTTCCTCTCCGGACCACTCAGCCCTCGTCGGCTTCCGTCCCCAGGCCCACCCCAACTGTCGCCTCCATCCCCTCCCCGCTCCCGCCAGAGGCGGCGGCGGCCGCTCCCTTTCCACAGCTTGCAGCGCGGATGTACCTGCCGCCACCTCGGCCGCCGGGCCGTCCTGGTGCCCGACCACAAAGTCCTGGACGAGGCCTCCCAGGGCGCCCGCCTGGGCCAGCGCCTCCTCTGCGGCCGCGGCCATGATCGGAAATTGGGAGGGGGAAGAGGGCTAAGAGACTGAGGAGACAGGCCCACGGCAACGCCGGGGCAGCCTCGCGCATGCGCCCCCAACCAATCACGTGGTGAGGAACCGGGAGAGGGGAGGGTTGCCCAGATCACGTGTTTGCCCCCTTCCTGGCCGGACTGTCCCAGGGAGGGTGAAGACGGCCCTGTATCGGAGGGGAAGGGTCGACAACCCGGGGATTCAGCTGGTTCGTAGGGTAGGCAGGAGAGCACACCGCACTAGGCCACTAGCCAAGTACACTTTCGGGGAGACCGAGCGGCGGAGCGGGTACCTGGCTGGGTGGGGCCCGGATGGGACGCCCCCTCAGGGGAACCCAATGAGAGAGCCGGGCCCGGGCGGGGAGGCGGTGCCTACGGTCACATGCTCACCTGGGTCGGGGGGCGGAGCCAGAGCCGGGCCGGGCCAGGCAGGGGCGGGGCTTGGCAGGTGAGTGACAGTCTCCGGGGCAGGACTCCGATAGGAGCTAGGCGCTAGGTCGGAGTCGCCTCGGCCGCGGTGTCCCCCCCCCCCCCTTTTTGCTCTCCACAGGGCCTCTTCTTGCTGATTCCGGCCCCAGCCCCCTAGTCCGACCACCTGGGGCGGACCCTTGAGTGCTGTGGGAGCCGCCCTCCCGCCCGCTCTCCCGCAAAGTTTGTGGCGGAGCCGGCGTCGGGGGCTGAGCGCGCCCTGCGGAGCGAGGGGGCAACAATCGATGCCTAACGGCCGGAGCAGTTGAGTCCGGAGTGGCCCGGGACCCCCTCGGGGCATCGGAGGAGCAGTCAGCCCGCCACCGCCGGTGCATGGGGCCGGGCTGAGCCGCGGCCATGGGCAACTGCGTGGGGAGACAGCGCCGAGAGAGGCCGGCTGCGCCGGGACACCCTCGTAAGCGAGCAGGTGAGGACCCCGGCCGCCGCTCCCCCAGCTCTGCTCCCGCTCTGTCTCCCAGTCCTGGTCTGGCCGGGCAGGGGGGGCGTTGGACGGCGAGTCGCGCCCAGAGCCGCCGGGCCGCCCGGGGGGGCCGGGGGGAGGGGAGGAGGAGGCGGCGGCCGGTCTGGGCGAGCGCTGAGCCCTGCTCTGTCCGACTGGGAAGTGACCGAGCCGAGGGAGGGGTAGGAGGGGGGCGGAAATATTGGCTACCGCTGCGGGGCCGGAGCTCCGAGGGCGGCGGCTCGGGCGTCTGGGGCAAACCGGAGCGGCTGCTGGGGCTCTGCCGGAGAGCGCGGGGTTATCCCAGAGCTGCCTCGGAAGCCGCTTGTCCCGGCATTTGCCGACCCCCGAGCGGGATCCATCCCGCCGGAGGAAGGGAATCGTGAACTCCCCCATCTCGCGTCTGCCCAGGGGGAGAGGTCGGCGTTGTGTCCTGCGGGGCCCTCCGAGAAATTACCGGACCTATAATACGAGCTTGTCCTGATGGGGAAACTAAGGCAAGTAGCCACATTTTCCTTTATATCCGGAGCTCTCAGTCGGCTTTATAAGGGACTTTTCTGACATCAAAGTGTGTCGTGAAGGTGCCCCTGGGATGAGCCTTCCTTCCAGTGTCTGACGCGAAGGCATGAGAAAGACTTGAGCTTCGAGGCTTAAAAGGGGAGTTTTTCCTCGCCACCCTTGTGGGCCGCCAAAGTCTGAACAGCATGTTCCGTATTTTCTGTCCTTAGCTCCTGATGTTGGCAGCTTTAAGGTGTTGACCAGCCCCTCTTAGAAAACTCATTCCTCCAGCCAAATTCTGTTCATTCCGCCTGGCCTTTCTTCTTCCTCCAGGCCCCACTTTCCCCCTAAACGGAGGCAAACGCATTCGTTCCCTTAACTACCCAAATAACCTCCCACTTGAGGGATTCAGCTCCTCAAACCCCTTGAATTTCCCAAGCCATCCTGCACATACATGCTCTTGCAGCAGCTTAAGTGACACCAGGACCAAATTCACACTCTGTAACGTAGTACCCAAGTGTACAGGCCTGCTTTGCCTGTCTCATCTACTTCCCATATCGTCCACAGGGATCTGCCTTGTAGCACTCCCTTCCGTCCCCCAGGTTTGTGCCTTTTGCCCACCTCCACCTGCATGCTTTCCTACTCAGTCTCCACCCTCCTTCCTGGATTTTCCACCTCTCCAAATTAGAAGTGACTTTTCTCCCTTCTTCTCTGAGCCTCTTAGCAGTTATTCCCTGTATTTTTGATTTGGTTCTTAACTTTAGTTTCTTGTTGTTATCCTTTATTTTGTGTATATATTAAATTTCCTCCAGTTGACAGTCTATTTGAGGCTGGGCATTGGCTTTAGGAAAAGTTTGTATTCAATACTTAAAGGGACCTTGACTCCCTTATTTTGTGTAAGAGGAGAAACTGAAGCTCAGGATGTAAAAGGCACACAGAGTTGTTCATTTGAATAGCTCTGCCATGCAGCAGGCTTCTGTACTTTACATGTAATTTTACTTCAGTAAATATTGATGTTCCATAAATGCAGAAAGGTAGAAAATACTGCAGAGGTTTCTGCCATCAAGAAACTTCCTTGGGGGGGCGGTTGCAGTCAGGGTATTGACGGTGAGACACAGGGTATACACAAGTGTAATATAATTTATCTAGCTGGACAGAACTGGCACGCTGGGTTCTTAGTGGGAGGGTCACAGAAAGGACAATCATTGCAACATGGTAAGAAGGGGTATGTGTGTGGAGATCATTTTTTCAGGCAGAAGTCTAAAATCATGGTAAATACTTGGCATTCCAGTAACAAATCTGAAGCCTCACCCTGTGACACAGTTTAAATTGTGGCCTGTTCTCCCAACTCCCCCTCCTCCAAGACCTTTCTTTACCCCTCTTATCCTTGAAATGGATAGTTTGTCTTGAGAACAATTCCATAACTTCCCTTCCTTTCATTCTACAGTATGATGTCCTTCTACGAAACAAAAATTACTTTTGACTAAACTCAAGAGCTCTATCTTTACTTCCTTGGACTTTATTTGGTCAAATTTATGTTTATGTCAGTGAGTTTGTTAGAAACTTAGATGATTGAATGGGAAAGCAAGTAATTTGCCTGATTCCCTCCTGTTTGTGGCAGAGCTGAACCTTAAATAGACTGACAGAGCTGGAGATATGCCTTTGCTTTGAGGGTTCCCATCCTCTAATCTTTTTACTTCACTCATCCCAATGTGTGAGGATCAATAGGCTCCAGCATGTTTGTTATAAAAGAAATCTCTACACCCAACTCTTATGTACTGACCCTTTCAAATACCTCTTGTGTCCTCATCTGCTAACCCTCCTGTGGATTTATTTTTGAGACTGTGGCCTTCAGTATTCACTTAAGGTTTGGACTTGGAGCGGGAAGAAGCCCTTCTGTTGACCCCTTTGCTTGGGGAGTTCTTAAAATAGGAAATCCTGGTTAGAATGCAGAGGCTGGGAGGCCTCTTGTCAGTATCTCACATTTCCCCAATTCTGAGTGGTGATTGCTAAGTCCTTATCTCTGCTTAACTGCCAGCTGTGAGTTGTGAGGGGGGATCCAGGAGCAGGGGGGGGGGGGGGGCCAAGAGAAGGGGATGGGCTGAGTCTTCACTTTTCAGGTAAGATTTAGAATCCCATTGGAAAAAAAACTGGCTGCAGTCCGGGCCTGAGTTCAAATTTAGCTCTTACACTTATTGGCTGGGGTCTGGCCAAGTCGTTTCCTTCTTTGGATTTTGGTTCTGTATAATGGAGGGTTTGGCACTAGTAATCCCAGACCTTTTCACGCCCCAATCCTCTGGCTCCAGATTTCCTTTTTGTAAAACTTTACATTGAGGATTATATTGTGCTTGTACCCTGCCTAGTTTCCAGAAGTGGGTTGGAAACTGGAATTATCTTATATACAAAATATATTCATGGAAAAAGACATGGATTCATGAGTTGAAATCTTGATAATAGTACCAGATCTGCCTTAGAAAAGACAACCTTTAACTTGCCCTCCTCCTTTTAGATAAACATCCAACTTTGAACTTCAACAGGATGTCTTGATGATAAAAAGTAGATTAATTTTTGTGATGTAAATGCTTTAAAAAATTACAAGCGCTGTACAGATGTGCGGTGGAAGAGTAGTGTCTCATTTAGCTGGCATTTGTAGGGAAGGAAAAAGCAGATACTTAGCTCTGGAAGTACCTAATTTAAAAAAAAATTATAATTACCATATTACAATTTTTTTTTTTTTTTGCCTGTCTTTAAGCCCCTCTCCCATAGTAAGTGTCGTTTAATCTTTTCTCACTGAAACAGTCATGGTTATCTAAGAGTCTTGGGTATATTTACCCTTATGTTAAATCTCCTAGATTGCTAGCTATGGTTTAGGTTCTTTTGGGCTGGGAAACTAAACAAGCCTGTTAGAATTGTCTCTAAGAGAACTGATTGTGCTTGTGAACCAGAGTCTACACAGAAGTCAAGTTCATAAGCTCAAGTATTGGAACTTTGATGGGTCATAACCTCTGGGTTCTTGATCACACTTGGGAAAGATTGTTTTTGTATCCCTGGCTTGGTGTGCAGTGAAGTGAGATTAATTCCTACCACCTGAGTGGATGCTAAAAAGCAATTGATGCTGTCTTCATTTCATAGGTTTGTTTTTTTTTTTAATCCCATTTTCCTTCTGAGAGATGTAGGAATAATATGACCTGGCACAGAGATAGGAAACCAAAAAACAGCCAACAAGTAGAGTGTATTACCCAGCATTGACAATGACATTAGAACTTCTCTGGCACTGGTTGGGTATGTGCATATCCTGGAGCCTTGTGTGGCAAATTGCTTCCCCTTCTTCTGGAGTTAAGTAGTACCTAGAATCGTGATCTTGCAACTTTTTCCGGGGAACTTAGCTTTGTGCTGTCATCCTGACTTCATCTGAATTCCTGATACTGGACATCTTAGGAACAGTGTACCATTTAGGGAAAATACCATTGGCCTATCGTATGCTCGCCCAGCCTGGGATTCTCCAGCTCTCCTTCAGAGCTGAGGCACAGGTGTACCACTTTTACTTTAGGCCTGATGCCAGCCTTTTAAAATGATCTCTAGAGCAAAGCCTAAGCAATATTCTCCGATAGTAACTAAAACCTAGGCAGAGGAAACTTGGCTAATACACAGATACTGAAATCCGGGGACAGATCTCTGCTTTGAGCCAAGGTACTGCCTCCTTACACCTTGTATTAAAGAGAACATCTTTCCTTTTCTTATTGAGGGAAGTGTTTTCTGATGGAAGCATCAATCCAGATTTCCTGGC